>WUQG02416594.1:0-15632 GCA_011317285.2 Androctonus mauritanicus | reverse complement strand
TAATTTTTTTGTTATTTTTCATATTATTTTTATGTCAATAAAACTTCATTTCAAGTGTTAACCATAACCCATTTTCTCTAATATCGCCATTGCATAAAGGAGCTCATAGACGTTTGCCCGACGGTGCCAATTAGGCTTGGCGCGGGCCTGGGACTGATGGTGAAGGGCAGGGATCCTGAAACACTTCAGGAGTTTCCAGACCCAGGTCGTCCTGCGTGGCGCTTCGACAGCGTTACCACTCGGCCATCTGGCCACCCGCCGCTGTTAGGTTAATTAAGCTGGCATGGCACATTTGGAATATTCTTTACCTGGAGGCGGCCACTTTTAAAGTTCATCACAACCTGGCTAACAGCACAGCACAGTAGTATATAGGTAGGTTGGTTTATGGCATATGACACTACTGAAGGGTAATGTCGTCTAACGATTAGAAATGTTTCCGAGCAGTAGGTACCGAAATATATTTGTCCGTTGATAGCCGTGCCTTGCAGCATTGCTCGAAAACCGGTTCTAATGACTTTCAGAAACCTTTCCTTCCTGTAGGTCATAAACTAAAACACCTATGTATTGGCCATAAACTAACTCACCTATGATAGGGTTAACTAGAAGGTTGAAGAATAGGGTTGGTTCAATGGGCTGAATCTGATCTCTTTCTGAAAAATTGGAGGAATGGGACCAGTTCCTCCAAGGTTAGCGAATGTTTTATTATGCGATCAATCTGGTTGTAATTATTTAATAAAGTTTTAGAATAATTTTTTGCTTCTCTACATATAAAGATATTTGTGTTTTATGTATCATTTTTGGAAGTTTAAGAATTATGCATTTGAATATGTTTTAATTCTCATAGTTATGCATTTTTTATGATGTTTAACGCTGCTTTCCATTATATGGATACTAAGAACAGGGCATTCTATTACCTATCACAGTTCGGACCCAGACCCGTCCTAAAAAAAGTCTGGAGATGCAAGATACAAAAAGAAAAAACAAATTTTTATCTAAATATTTTTTATTAGAAAATAACAAATTTGTATCATTTAAAATACAACTGAAAATTATCAAAAGAAATATTTAAAATTATTCCTCCTGGGTTTTGAATCTGCAAAATCTCTAATCACATCTTTCATTTCCATATTAGAGTCCCTAGATAGATAGAATAGCGGAATCAGCCTCCATTTTATATCCCTCTGTCAATAGATAATCACGGTAACTTTATGGATAGTAAAGCATAATACTATATTTCTTTTCTGATTTATAAATATAGCAATTGTTTACCTAGCAAACGAAGATCGTATTTGAAAACATTTTCCTTCCAATATTTTGTAACCGCTTCTTTCAGACGTCCGGATGGCCGAGTGGTTATGCTGTCGGCGTGCCACGCAGGAGGACCCAGGTTCGCGTCCCGGGTCTAGTAACTCCTGAAAAGTTTTTTCGGGGTGCTGGGCCCGGCCCGGCGATTCCCGTCCTTCACCATCCGGCCCTCCTCCACGGGTGTGGGTGCAGTCCGTGGTTGGAACTGGCCCGACCCTTAGTAATCTTCCTGATTGGAAAGGGGCGTAAAATATGCAAAAAAAAAAAAAACACTTCTTTCTCTTCTTTCTTCCTTCATTTCTTTTATCTTGCGGCAGAAGAAAGAGTCTATGACTCTTTTCTGTTCGATTGGAACAATTTATAGCACTACAATAGAGTATGTTCTTAAAAAATAACCAGAAAATCTATGAACGCAATGATAACTCCTTATCTAACAGGATATAAAATGGCCGATTTGACGGCATCTGCTGGCGCAAAGGATTGCATTAGTGTAGAGACTCTTCCATATTTTTTGTTATTGCTTCTATCGCCGCACTTCTCTGATTCAATAAATGTTTCACTCTTTTCATAGTGCTTTTAATTTTTATTGTGTTATGTTATTAATCTAAAAAAGATAAAGTACAGACAAAAAAGATTTGGGCCCTCTATAATTCTGGGCTCTGCGCGTTGAGGAGTCCGACACATTGTACTTCCGCCATTGACAAAATTGTAGATCCTTTTTTTTGTAATGAAGTAAACATGGCGATAGTTTACGCTATTTTATGTAAACTTTTTATTCTAGATTAACTCTATTATGTTAAAATAAACAAAAATGAACGTTATTAAAAGTTGATTTTAATTTAATATTTTCACGTTCGAAGGATAAAGTGGGGATTATGTATAGTAGAGATCATATATGGTTTCCATATTAGCGGGAAGGAAGGAATGAAAAGTTTCAGATAAAAAAATTTCGTAATTTGTTCAAGTAAGAAAGTTTTACTGATATTTATTATCTGTAATTTATTTATATAATATTAGTACATCAAATTGAATTAAAATAAATACATGGAAATTTAGTTAAAATATATATTTCAAAGATGTACAGTCGTGTGAGATAGGTTGGATAATTACAAATACATGCAAAAACATAAACAACAGTTTTAATAAATGCAAAAAACAATGAATATAAATGATGATATTCTCAAGATAACCTTTTTAAAAAACTTATAGATGATAAATTCTCCCATTGAATATGAGAGAGTTTATTAACTATGAGCTTTTCAATCATTTATTGATTCAAATAATAAAGGCGCACTATTAAATCCTAGAAATGATAATTATGAAATAATTCGAAATACTGTGTGTATATATATATACAGTAATTATATACATGTGTGTATAGGATACACATACAATTAATCAAATTTTTATTAAAAGAGATAAACAGTATTCAAAAGTTACCTTTGAAGAATGAAAAATGGAGCGATAACAGTATATAGGAAACAAAAAGAGGATTCTGCCCAAAGAAGTGTTGCAGACAAAGAGTGAATTCTCTTTTGCTAAAAGAGTGTGATTAAATTTTAACTATATTACTTAATATATTGGTTACATTTAAATCACTCAATAGAATATACTATAAAATTGTACATACAGTTTATTTTGCCAAAAAATAAATCAATTACAATGCTTTTCTTTCTCTTTAGTTTGATTAATTAAATAATGATAAAATAGTTAGTGTTCATCATCAGTTCTACTGACATGTGATCCATATATAAAAACATTTTGTTCAAATTGTTCTAGTTGTTCTGTATATTATGATTTTATCATGGATTTTATTTTTTATATTTAATTTATTTGCCAAAAATACAAGTATTACAGACAATATATTATTGTATAATATATTCATATGTCTTCTAAAGAAAGAATTAAATTTATCATCATTAAATAAAAAACTGGAGGTTAAGTGGATAGGAATTAAAATCTTTCATACTGTATAAAGAAAAATTACTTCATATTCATGAGTCTACATTTATTATCATAACTAATTGGGATAAATTATTTAAGAATTCTGTTGTTTCATAATCAAGCAAAAAGAAAAATTATTAAAAGTATCTTATTTATGAAACATTCTGCAATTTAAGTGATGATTCAGTTAAAAAAGAATTTTGTTTTTGCTGGATGTAATAGCTGTTCTATTAACATCTGATCTACCAAGATAAGAATTGCTTTTGGAAGAAAGGATTTGAAAAGATATGTACACAAAATGAAGAAGAAATAAAATGAATTGATAACATATAGAAAATTTTTAAAGATTAACTGGAGTTCACTGTCAAATTTGAGATTATATCAATATAGATACCAATATTTTTTTTACTTTATCAATGTTTAAAATACCGAAGAGCTTTCCTTTTGGGACTTCTTTGCATTGTTTTTTATATTTCTGGATAATTCAGTTATTTTCAAGATGTGAATAAAATTGTAAATTTATAAAAACACACGAATAAAATTTTTATTATTATTTTACAAGCAAATTTTTAAAAGATCTGCTTGTTATATTAATTAATTTATTATTATATTTAAAATCATGATAAAATGCATTTCGTAAAGATGACGAAAAAATTTTTATAATGATATACCCGTATTATTATTATACTAATTATAGAATTTTGAAAATACTATGAGAAATATTTATTGGGTTAACCAATTTTACAAAAGGAGTGGAAAGTTCAAAGTTCCTTATTAACTGTTGCAGTACTTTAATAGGAAAATAACTGTTTTTTTGCTATTGAAATATCTAGATTATTTAAAAGATAGTAAAGAGAAAAAATTTTAAATTGATTGGGATCAATTGATAACATATTCTTTATTACAATACTAGAATGAATAAAATAGTCAATCATTGTTTGAAGAAACAAGCAGTGTTTTATAATTTTATTATGATATTCTAATCAGAAGACTATATCATAAATTTTAGAAGATTATAGTAAATTAAATGAACTTTGAATATCTGATAAGTGTTAAATTTTTTGACAATTACAAATTTTCAAATATAATCAGTAGAAGTTTGATGAATACTGATTATTATTCTTATTAAAAAAAAAGATTAACTATAATAGTTGAATTTTAATAGATACTATGAATATTGTTCTTGATAATGTTTTTATAATAAATATAAATTGTATAATAATAATTTATATATATGTTTATTTATTTCTATAAATATATTCAAATTTTAAATAAAATTTTTTATTTAGATATAATTTAATGCTGTTATTATGAACAAAACAAGCAATCATGAAGTGAAAGAATCTATAAATACAGCAAATGAATATAGTAATCATCTTCAGGATCTTTTAGATCAGTTACAAATATCCATTAATCAGGTGAGTCAAATTATATAAATAATAAATTCTTTTAAATATATAAATAAATATCTAAGCATCTTTATTCCAGCATGTAAGATATGAATCAGTGATTGGAGTATACGCCATTTGAAATAAAACTCAAAAACTTGTCAGTCAAGAAATATGATTGATTTATTTTATTAGGTTCAATATTTACTTTGCTTTTTGTTGTAGACAAAATTTATTGATTATTATTTCATTATACAAAAATTCTAAAATATATTAAAAAAAGTAAAATTTGAAAAGTTATTTCTATGAAAGTCATAATGGTTAAATAAAATATCTTCGAGGATCTGTATTTTTCTTATCATGAATGTCATATGGATATTTCTGATTAAGGAACCTTACTTATATTCTAAATAACAGTTTTTTCTGAGATGAATGAAAGAAACTGTATTTTTCTAATAAAAACATACTGTATAAAATTTCCGTTATTTGTTAAATGTAAAAAATTTCTTTATTAATACATACTATCTTTTTTAATATTTTTTTGTATTTTTATTAAAAAGATAATATACATGTTAGCTACTGAAAAATATATTTTTATTTTTTAAAATGAGTATTAATTTTAAATTGTGATATTTCTAGTACAGTATTTGTATTCATTTAAAATTTTTAGATTTCTTTAATGTTTCAATGTGAAAAATTTGAAATTAATTATTTTGGAATATTGATGACTTGTTTATAATTCTGTAAGACATATTTATTTCTTTCAAATTTAAATTCTAGATCAGAAATGTACAATAGGTAGAGTTTATATTAATAATGAGTAAAATAATCTAATACTTTTAATAGAAATATATAACAAAACAAAGTTTAATTCTGAAAATGTTTTTTTGAAATTAAATTTTATTCTCTTACATATTTGTATTAGTGTTAGATAATTTTTCCTACATATAAAGGAAGTAGAATGGACAAACATCTTATGTTGATAACTATAGAAAATTATTGAATCTCATTATTTATACATACTTTATTGAGTTTGAATAATTTAAAATAATAAGCTACTAGAAAAAGTTTTAAGATTTACTTTAGAGACTATGTTTCATGTTTAATAATATGCAATTATTAAGTATACTTAAATTAATATTTCAACATAGAATAAAAATTTTTGATCTTATTGCAATTCAACATGGGCCAGATCCAGGTCATGAACTGTATAATCTACTGTAGAACAACAGTTCTCAAAAGTGACTATGGTGATTGTATGCAGTCACAAAAACATTTAAATGTGGCCACCAACATTATTTTCCTTTATTTTATATTCATTGCTTTTAAATTATCAATGCATTTAATAGCTTCTATGGCTAATAGATCTTTTAAAGAATAAATCTGGTAGATCCTTTTGATCTGTTTTGAAACAATGGAAAATTGAATTATAAAAAATATAATTTTTCTCTCAGCATTTGCAAGCTAATTATAAAATATAAATTACTAATATTGTTTTTATCTTTCTTTTGTTGCATTTTTCTAATGTTTTAATCAGATTACTTTTCTAGCACTAATCGAGCAGACCAAGAACTCTGCTCGATTAGTGCTAGAAAATTAGTGCTGGTCTGCTCGATTAGTGCTAGAAAAGTAATCTGATTAGAATATTCCTGTACCTTCTAGAGCAGTTGAAAGAAAGTGGTATAAAAAAAGCATCTGTTTCTAATGTTTATAAAAAGCTTAGATTTTATTCACATTTTCATTTGGTTTTCATTGTGATTGCACTTTTTCTAGTTTTTTTAGACTAAGTACTCTAATTTTAGGTTTAATATTAAGCACAAGCAATATTAAGATTGCATATCAAGTGGAACAGTATAATCAAATCAAAATGCTTATTTGTGAATTTCTATTTCTGAGAGGCATTCAAGACATATGCCTCACAAATGTTGAGAGGTTAGTGTATGCATATTCATTTATGATAAAATTATAGAAATCCAAACAGCTGTACTCACAAAATAAGTATTTCTTGTAAGAACTGCTGATATAGAATACATATTTGTATTAAATTATTGTTTGAATAATGTATAATTTATCTGATTTATTGATTAAATTCTTGTTTTTAAAGACTTTTTTAGCTTATTACAAATTATTTTATGTCAGATTCTTCATAATATGATTATAGGTTGAGCAGTCTGCCAAAAAATCAGAAAATCTTGTCAAAGAACATTTTACAAATATTACCAAATTAGTTGTTGGCAATTTGGAGAAACGATGTGATCAGCTTTTGACGGAAATAACTGCTCAGCGGAATAAAGCTATAACTCCTTTGGTTGAATGCCAGAAGGAAATTGAAGACAATATAACTGCTACAAGTGCCATATTACGAGAAGGTAAATATATATCAATTTTTTTGATTCCATGTTTAATATTTTAATGTTTTAAAAATCTGTTCAAAAGAAATTAAAATCCAGTTTAATTGAAAGTTATAATAAAATAATACATAAGTATTTCCTACTTTAACTATATAAAAATTATCCATATTAGTCCATCCCTAATTTTGAATTTCAATTTAAATGACAGTTTTATTAATAAATTTAAATCTATAGCTGATTAATAAAAAAATTTTTCAACATGATAATCAATGTGATTATTTTATTTATGAATTTCTAAAATAATCTTAAAATATCAAATATTTTTATTCAACATTTATTGAAATATTTTGTTCATTAAGTACAAACTTGTGTTTGATGCAGCATGGCTTAGATAGCCCTTGCATCACAAACTCCTACAAAATAAACAAACAAACAATTATTCATTGAGAAACATTGAATAAATTTTTAAAACATTTTTCTACTGTTTTAAATCTCACAAAAAGTATTATAAGCATTTCCTGACTTTTTTCATGTATGATTTAATATTCCTGGTAGTATGTTACGTAAGTTGGATTAATGTGAATTATTATGTAATTATTTTGATAAAATTGAAAATAATAATATTTTCAGTATGCAGACTCTGACAAAACAGATTACTGAATGTCATAATTTGATAAATAAATGTAATATTTATTATATTACAATAAATAACAACATTGCTAATGATAATTCACAAACAATAGTGTGATCAATTCTCAGTTGAATAGTACTATAATAATTGTTATAACACCACACTATAAAATTAATACTCTATGTATATTAAATTGTGATGATAATTTTTGAAAATATTTTGAATATTGGAATTTTTTTGCAAAAGTGAGATTTAACATAAGTCAGAGAGTACCAAATCATATAATGAATAAGAAGAGAAAACCAAAATGAAAAAACACATAATGATTAAGAGTTTTGGTCCTAAATGAGTTGCAAAATAATCAGTCTATTTACTATTTGATCAAAATTGACAAAAATAAATTAAAATGTTAGTAATCATTATATAAGTTGAAATAGTCATTAGATATATCTGCCATATTTTTACTCCACAAAGAGGCTGATTTCTTAAGGAACAGTTGATTTACATTTGTAACTTCAGAGTTACTAAGCATAAAAGGATTTGCAATGTTGCATGTTTCTCATAAATTATGGGAAACAAAATTTTATCTGTTAGATAATCATCTACATATTTTAATGAAACAAACAAATATTTTAGCAAGCTTAGAAACTAGTGAATAAATTGTAAAAACAGAAAAATTAAGTAATAAAGTTAATTTATTTACAAAAACAATACTTACAACTCTGTATTAATTAAATCATTTTATTTCTAATAAGAAAATAAACTAAAACATGTTAGTAACAATTAACTTGTTTTAATCAACAAGTAAATCAATTCAACAGCAAATCTTGTAGTACAAACAAACATTAAATTTATAGAATAAATAAAATAATCTATTCCTTGTCTTCCAATATAAAAAGAGCAATCAAACTCCTTGAATTTACAGAGAAAGGACTGATAATCACCAATACTAAAGTCTTCACCTCAAAGTTTTTTATCTCATCACCAGACTTGAATACCTACTTTTTTCTAAATTCTGTATATCATCTCATTTTCATAAAAGTTTTCTCAACAATTACTTTTCACCATATGGATATCTTAACATTTCATGTCATCTTCTTTACAGATTATATTATATTTCTATTAATTAGTTCATCAAACTAAGGTAAATTTTTAATTCAGTTTGTGAAAACTCCATTTGAATTAATGATATCATTTTACAAGTAAATTTAGTTGGAAAATAGTTTTTTCTTCACAACTTATAAATTTCAGATAATAAAGTCTGACAGAATGAAAGATAATTTTACCCTTTAATAAATTAAAATAACATAAATAATTTAAATTAAGATAGAAGAAATAGGTTTAATATAAAATGGTTTTTGATTCATTTTTTCATATATCTTTTCATTATATAATTTAATATTAACTCTTGATATTTCAGGAGAAAATATTTTGAAGAAAGAAATTCCAGTATCTAATGATCAAATCTCTCATTATTTAAAGAAGACTTCCATGATTGGCATGTATGTCTATTTATAAAACCTTATTACTTATATAATATTATCAATTTTTTAAGTTAGTATCTTTGGAATGAGTATAATAATTCCAAAGACAAATATTTCTTGAGTTATGTATTTATATATGTGTGTATATATATATATATAAACATATCATTTTATTCTCATATTTTAGAAAAATTCAAAAATTGCAAGAATTTTAAACATCACAATAACAAAATAGTTTAGTATTGAATAAAATTTAAAACTACATAATTATTTAATGTGCAAGTATAGTATTAAAGATAGTGAGCCTTCCATCAAAAATCTTCAATTTAAAATTAGTCACTTATATTCAGTTTGTGAAATGAGAAACTTCTGATTGATCTAATATATTGAAACACTATATTTGTACCTGTATATGTAATGAAAACATGTCTTTAATAGTAGTTTCAGTTACATTTAAAGATGATATACAAAAACACTTCAATATATGTAGGTGAATCATTTTATAAAACCTTATGTAAGTCAAAACATATTCATTATATATTTTGATAAAAAAATTATAAACTCATGAATTAAAGATATTTAATCACAAACATTTTATCTCATTAGTATTTTTAAATATTTAAAAAGGTTCTTTACAAATGAATATATTCATCACATAATAAATGGAAAGATATTTATAAAAATAAATTATTAATAGTTTAATTTTTACTTAATAATTTTAACAGAATTATAATTGAAATGAAAATTCTTTTTTCTGTAGAATATAAATTTAAAATAGAATTTTTCATTATCATTTAAACTAAAGTTTCTATTTTTTTATTAATATATGAATCTCTAACAGTTTCTCAAAGATAGCATCACATTTTATATAAAATAAAAATTCAATCTTTGAAGATTTAGTTAAACTACATACATTGCAATGATTTAATTGGCTAACAGTTTTAAAGTACAGGTAATTACTTCCAAGAATTTCGAGCCCATCTATCCTAAGCCAGAAATAATTGGAATTCAGAAATGCACAAAATTTATTATTACACTTCACTATATCATAATAAACTTTAATTAACACAAAAATACAAGAATCAGACACAAAAAGAGTGTTTTCCATATTAGAATATTGGATTCGGAAATCAAATCCAAGTCAGTTGCATTGACCGATAACAATTTATTGATGACATCATTGTTGTAAGTATGAATTGGTTGTAAGTTGAAGAGTACTGTGTTAAAAATTATTTTGATGGAATTATATTGGAAAAATTATTCAAAAGTTTTTCATAAAACTTTTTAGAATAATTTTTTTTTAAATATTATTTATTATAATCAATAACATAATTAATATTTTTGCATAATATTATTGTTAATTAATTATTATTAATTTTATCATCATTATTTTCAATGGATATAGCCTTAATTGATATTTCATGAATTGATTTAAATTTTGAAAAGCAATTATTCTTATAAAATAAAATTATCAGTACTTTCACAATTGTTACTATAAGATTCATAAATGACACTTATCAATTATATTGATGTAATTCTACAACTAGGTTTTGAAAGATATTTTTCTCTTTTTATTGTATTTATAAATATGTTATAACTGAAGTAAATTATTGAATCAAATAAGATTAAAATTATAGTTGTAGTATTTAAAATTCTAATGTAAAAAGTTAAAAGAGTAGATTAATTGTTGCTCATCTTTTAGTAATCAATAAAAAATAATGCTTGGGTTATTATATCATGAATTTTTTACATTTTTTGCAATATAAAACATTCTTTTGATTTGTGTTTTCTTTATTATTTTAAAACTAACAAAATAATTATTAATATTGTTTTTAAATTAAATTTGTTTTAGTTTTAAAACCATTCAGTCTATTTGCCATTCAGAAAAGATTTTGAATATGTCAGATCATTCTAATTTGTTAAACTCTCATTTGATGACACCATTAGCAATTTATTATAGAAAATCTCTTCTTTTTTTTTTATATACATTCATTTATATTTTTTGTTACAAGTCATGTTTATTGAACAATTCTATAAAATTTGAATGGTTCTGTAATATTTGAGATAAATTTTATAGACAGACAATGGACAAGTTGAACATACATAACAATTTCTTATAAAAGTGATAAAAAATGAAGATAATTTGTTGTTATGATTTCTATAATAATTACTATTACTTTATAATATAATATTTTAAATATTATATTAATTACATAAAATTTAAATTTCAGGTTACCAGAAGTTCCAAATCCAGCTCATGTTGCAAATATTGATGTTAATTTTTCTACTAAACTTCTTCCAGAAATATCTACTATTATCCACAATCATGGACTTGTAACTGCATTTTCTCCAGTACAGATTGTATACACAGAGGAAAGACCAGGTGGTTTAGTCATACATTGGGAAGAGGTAAAATAACTTTTTATGCTATCAGTTGAAAACAGATACCAAAACCATTTTTTATTTACTATTTATTATCATGAAAATAAGTCATAAAATTAAAATTTTATAACTGATTTTCTTAGAATATATAAAATTTTTAATTGCAGACAGATGAAGAGGATACAGAAGAAAAAATTTTTGGTTTACAGTATTGTTTTGGAAATGTCAGAAAGAATCCACAATTATGTAATAATTATGAATTTATTTATAAAGGCCCAGAAAAATCTTATTTAGTTCGAGATATCCAATATAGAAAGCAATATTCATTTAGAATTTCTTATTATATTAATAATGGAGAATGGAAAAGATGGTCTGAGCCATATATTGTCATGACAACAATTCCTAATTATGGTAATATTTTAAATACATTTTATACAGGCATTTCTCTCTTTTACAATCTATGAAATATGAATAAATATAAATATATACTATTAAAAAAGGTTATATTTTAGTTTTAAAATTAAAAAATAACCTTAAACTTAACAAATGAATTTCAGCAACATTTCAATTCATTTATGCACATATTCTTTTTATTATAGTATTAATTTATTAAAAAGTAAATGCATTTCATTGAGATAGAATCTAATGATTAGATTCTTACAAAAATTAAATCAAAATTAATGACATTTTTATATTCTTTCTTTTTTTTTCAAATTTTAAAAATAATATTGCAGAATAGAAAATATTTTTATTCTGTAGGATCTAAGTAACAAATATGGTTAGCCACTCTATCTATTGATAGTTATCTGTAAACACTGAATAATTATTGTTGTTTATGATAATAAATCATGATATTAAATATTAGATATTTAAGTAACAATATATATAGAGAAAAATTATATAATTAATTTTTCCTTATTTGTTCATATTTAATTTTATTTCCTGAAAAATTCATTTTTGTGTCATTAATTTGTATTAAAAATTCAAAAAAATTGTTAGTTATCTATTATTATTAAGTTTTTATTTCTATAATTTATCTATTTTATAAAATTAATAATTTTTTAATAGAATGGGAACCAAATAATCCTAATTATAATTTAACAAATGGTAACAAGATTGCTACAAAACTTGAATCTATAGGAAATTTTCACCTATATTCCAAGTTACCTTTACAAAAGTAAGTAAAAAATAAAGTTTTACTTATGTATTTTAGTTTCAAGTGTAATATAGTCTCAGTATTTACAATACATTTCCATTTAATATTTTTCTTATTATTATTAAATTTTAAATGAAATTGGAAGATATAAATTCTAAATAATTCTTGTCATCTAAGTTTTTTTAAGTAATCTCAAATGTTTTCATATTCACCATTCAAAATATATCTTTTAAGCTGAAAAACTATGAATATATAACTCATAGTTTTTCAGCTTAAGTAACTATCGAGTTAAATTGTTCATATTATATGAGTTAATATGAACAATTTAACTCATACAATTCACAATATAATGCTATTCCATAATACTACGAAATAAGTTATTCCATAAAAAAAATTGATACTCAAATTATCAAATCACTTGTTCTGTTTGTATGATGGATTTTCTTTTCAAAATTTACAGTTTTTTTCTATAGTGATTTTCATATTAACCATGATAATTGAATTCATTCCAACTATGATAGCTAATATTAATATTTTCATTATTTTAAATAAATTTTATACCTACACTTTATCAAAATTCTCTTGATAAAATGTAGATTTTATTTCATTATTTTTTATATTTATATCAGAAAATTTTTTAATTTACATATCATACAGAATTAATGCTATAATGCATTGAATCATTTTAATATGCCATAAGAATCAAAGTTCAAAGTTCTCCATAACACTGATTCACTTTAACACAGCATCAAAAACTTTGATGCTGTGTTAAAGTGAATCAGTGTTATGGAGATGAATTGTATTAAATTAAACAAATGAATAGATCCTATGTATGAATTGAATTTTTGTCTCTTTTCAATATATTTTTTTTTAATTTTATGCCGAGACTTATAAACCTATGGAGGATCCTGATTAAGGAGAGAAAATATCTCCAATTTACTTCTTGATGGCATTTTGCATATCCAGCAACTTAAACTAATCAAAGTTTTTTTTTTATAATGTAATAATTCTTATGGAAATTATGGCCTACTGCTTTATTTTCCTGATTATGAAAAAATTGTGTGAATAATTCAAAATAGTATGAGATATCAAATAAAATTGATCAAAATGAATCAAATTACTGATTTCTTAATATAAATGCAGCATCTCTTAGAGCTTGTATCAAATGACTATAATCTGTACAGTAAGAATTTCTTTCTCTTCTTTAACTAGTGAGAAGTAAATACTTATCAATTACAGCAACAAAAGATCTGTAGTAAATTCTATCTTCTATTTATTTTGACAATATTTTTGAATTGTTATGAAGACTAATTTGAGTATAGACATGGATAATTAATTTATTGTCAAAGAAAAGAGATTATTTACCATGGTTATCAATATTTTAAAAATAAAAAAATTAATAAAGGATATTTGTTATCAATTAAAATATAAAGAACTTAGAACTGAAATCACTGGTGTAAATTATGAAAATTATATATATTATTATAAAGAAAGTGCAACCATTTGGTATACCAAGTAAGAAAAAAATTTTGAATAATATTGATAAATTAGTAATTTATCACCATTTGATACTGAAAGTCCTTTGTTATATAAAAAAATCATTATATATTAATAACTATTCTTTTCAAGACTATCAAATTTTATTAAAAGAATTACTAGATTGTTTCATTTGTTTCATATTGAAAAATCATGAAAATATTTAAATACACAATAATAATGCATAAAATTAATGATATTGATTTGTGCATTATATTATGTATATATTATGTACAACTATTCCTTGACTTATTTAAGGATTATGTTTTTCATAACTTTACACAAGTTGAATTTTATGTAATTTGTAAAAATAATTTTTTAACAAAAATTCTGGTTTAAAAATTCTCAAGGCTAAGTGACTACAACAACTATACTTATACAACTATAGAAATAACATACAAAACATAAATAAATGTTTTGTGTGTTATTTGTTGATCTTAAATATCATATTACTGTTATGATATCATTCCATGTAGCATTGTCTCATTTTCAATCAAGGAACAATATGGCCCTATAAAAAGATTTATTATATTTCTGAAGAAATTAAAATTTTGTTCTAAACAGTTTATATGATCGTCTTGAATTCTATGAATTATCTTTGTTTTAATAGAATATTAACATCTGCTTATTCTACTCAGGGCCATCATAGAAACTGTTTAGAAGAAAATTTTAATTTAATTTCTTCAGAAATATAATAAATTCTTTTATAATCATATATACTAAAGAGAGAATCAAGAATCTGTTAGTTTTTTACTTTAACTTGATTCTTATAATATAGCTTCTTCCATTACAATATTTTCACACTAATCAGTCATTCTGTTCTAGTCAGACTATATTTTTTAAGTGCTTATAATAAAATAATAATTATAATATAAGCCTTTGCCAACTTTTCATTTTTAAAATATTGATGAACATTGTAAATAATCTCTCCTTTAATGCAATGAATTAATTTTTCTATGTCCTAAACTCAAATTACTCTCTATCATTAACCAAACCAAGAAAACAAAACTTATTGTAGCCCTTCCATCATTGGCAATACTATTCAATAAGTACTTGCTTCTCATTGGTTGAAAACAAAGGGAAAATTTTAAGTATAATCTCACAAACTCTAAACTCTGATCATACAATCAGTCAAATTAACATCATTATCTTGCTTGAGGAAATGGCTTCATTTTCCTCTTTTGCTGCTGTAATTCAACATGATATAAATTAAAATAAAAATTTTAATTTGAAATTTGATTATTTTTGAATCTCCAACTGTAAATTTGTAGATACTATTAAGTAAATAAATTTTGCATAAGAAATATCTGAGTGCATTGCTAAAGTTAGGCAGTAGTTTAGATGGATTATGATAGGTTTTTTACACAACTACTAGCAGTAAGGCAGGAGGCTACATGAAGTCAAAATAACGACACATAAAATACTCTAATAAGAAGCGCTTTTGATTTTTAATTC
>WUQG02416583.1:0-15634 GCA_011317285.2 Androctonus mauritanicus | reverse complement strand
CCAGTAAATTCGGCTAGATGTTTACAAGTTCACACGGACCAAAACTACAAATGCGGCAAACAAAGCACTACTACCAACTGTTCAAAAATTGAACTGCGCGCTCTTTGGGACTGCGCACTCTTTGGTGCCTTTACCCTATATATTTTCATTTTGTAATTAATTAAATAACAGAGCCAATGACTATATTTTTAACCCACTTTCCTAAAAAATGAAGGCTTATAAGATCGAGCCAATGTTTGTCTGTGTCCCCACTAATAACGTTTTAATTAAGAATTACTTTTTTAATTAGCAGATTGTCATGAAATTTGATAATGATGTTCTACCATTAAAGGACACCTCGACGCTACATCCTTTAATCGCAGGATAGAATTTAATTTTTCTTATAATTCATAATAGATGGTGCTAAGTGTTAACGTATGGCTTATTTGATTTCTTAATAAATCGTCCCTGTCTCAATATATGACACCATAGTTCTGATGTGACGCCATCGTAAGGTTATGATGGATGATGTCAAAAAATTATAAAAAATTTATGACGTGCAGATGACGTAACAATATATGAATTCACCATGAAGTCATCATCTCGGCGACATGATGTCATTGTGACAGCTATACCGATAAAATTAGAAATACAAAACTAACTGATTCCAAATGCTAAATAAATGAAAAATAAATGACATCTTCGGAAATTAGGCAATTTTAGTTTTTTCCGGAATTTCTTGTTCTCATTTGTGAAATTTATTTTCAATAATTTGTGAAAGGTTTTTTTTTTTTCTTTTTCACGAAATGTTTCTTCATTATTAAAAATGATTTTTCGAAATGTTTATCAACATTTGAAAACTTTTCCCAATATTTTGAAATATTGTTCATTATGAAAACTTTTTTATTAATTATTGAAACGTTTGAGTTAATTGACGCTAGATCGTATAAAATATACTGCACAAAATTTTAATAAAAATAACTGTTTATATTATCTTTAGTAATTTGTTGTACAGCATAACGTTTTATAATTCTTCTCTTGTTAACATTTTTGGACGTTAAACAATTTAATTTAAAATGTTTCTACTGCATTAATTTTATGTTAAACGAGCTGTAAAATATTTCTTAATTTGATATAATTAAGATATATATATATATATATATTTTTCTTTTAATGGTCGTCATAGGAAGTGAACCAAAAGTGTTCATAAATCATTCGTACTTACAATAATAAAGATCGCATCGATATAATTGCTACCACATCCATTAGCAAGATAATTTATAATGAATATAAATGTAAAAAACCCTACAAGCTCTTGAATTTTAATAATAACGATTCATTATTTTCTATGAATTAAACATTTCTATGAATAAAAAAAATGATGTAGAAAATTAATTTCAATTATTTTCTATGGATAGTACATATTAACAATTAAGAAATCGTTATTTATACGAAAATAGTTAATTTTTTTTTTTATGATGTTAATTTGAAAATTATACTGTTAGAACGATTCATTACTGAATATTATATTTTTAATTTCATTATAATTTATAATATTCCTTAAAAATATTCGGATGAGAGATAGTTGCGTTTGCAACATTTGGACATAAACAAGAATGCGAAAATAAATTATCCACTTAATCTTAAACATAAGCTAAATTATTTCATGTTAACTTAAACACTTTTTTTTTCTTTTTTAGAATTACTGATGAAAGGATTTACGAAAAATATAAATATTTTTTCAGATGTTCATAAAAACAAGCTGTAAAGTCACGAAAGTTTGGCAAGCAAATTCCATTTTTAAAATAGTAGCAATCGTTTATTTTATGGTGCATTTTAGTAAAGTTTTCGTCAGATTTATCTGTTCGGAAGCGATGATTTACCATCCTCTTATAAATACAAATTGAAAAATCATGTAAAAAATAGTTAGTAGACTAGGAAATATCAGATAATAGGTTTTAAAAACGAGAGCGGTTAATCAATATTACCACTCGCTAAGTAGAACATTAAGACATCTCTTCATTAAAGACAATTTAACATCATTATATAGATGAGAAATGCGATAAATATAAGTTATTTTTTTCGCACAAAAAAAGTAACATTTTCGTCGCCGAAATCTTTATTACTTCCACTTTTTCGCAAAATTGCTAATATCCGGATTTGAATTGTTTTTTTCCCCCTTTTTTGTGAGAAGTATTATCGAAATTATTGATGAAGTTAAGTGATAAAAATATATTATAGATATTTTCAAGAAATCTTACTCGAAAACATCGAAATAAATCACGTGGTAACATTTCTTATAAAACATTTTATAAAACACTTCTTATTCTTGATCTTAAAAAAAATAATAATTTTTTCTTCTAAATATGGATTGCAAGAACGTATTTACTTGATTGTCCGAAACTATAACTGATATTCGGATGAACAAGAAAAATAAAAAAAAATATTATTAAAATTAATATTAATATTCAGACTATTAAATTATTCGAAGTGTTGATTACACCATAACGAATGATACAATAAAAGTAATTTCATTTTGTGTAAAATGGTTTTTTATTAACTAGAGCTTATATGCAAAAATATACAGTGATAAAAAAAAATGAAATTATATAATTTACAAAGAATTTAATTTTCGAATTTTTAAAAATTTAATGATGTTTAAATGCATTATATAATAGATGCAAACAATGGATAGCATATAAAGTTACTTCGCTCTGATTCTTTGAGACTTCGACTCCTTATTAAATGAACTACAAGTTTATATCAATACTGAAAAATAAAAGGAATTTTTCGTAAATCTATTTTTCATTTGTCCAAGGAGAAAAATCGAATTATCTTCGTGCATGTTGCGATTTATTGAGGTACAGAAAACTAATCGCCTACTTTCCAAATATTAGCTGCTAATGTGTTTTGGAATGTTAAAGATGCAAAGAATGATTAAAATGCATGTCACCGAAATTATCTTTAATGGTATATCTTCTTTATTCATTGCCATAAAAATTTATGAACTAGTTCAACAATTATTAGTAGAGTGAACTGTTGCCATTTAAAATGGATGAAGTTATAGGATTAATTGGCATAATTTCAAGAAAAACTTTATTGATCACACTGTCTACAGAATTTTATAAAAATCGATCAAATAGATCGTAAGTTATTAGAACCATTAAAAAAAAAAAAAACTATAGGTGTTCCTATGTCCGCCATTTTTAAATAGTCGAAGACAAAAGGCTAATTGATATGTTATCGAGATCATCTTTAATGATCTGATTACTTCATCAAGTTTTATAAAAATATGCGATTAATTCAATATATATTTATTGAATTTCTCAGAAGATTAAATGTCCGCCATTTTGAAATCGTTGAATCTGTCGATTTTTTAGATGCAACTTCGAGATTATCTTTGATGTCAAACAACTCGACTGAATTTCACTAAAATTTATACTACCGTTATTTTTATATTTTACTGAGGCTCATTAAACTTTTATTGAACTTTGTTCAACTGTCAGTTGTAGTTTAATGATTATAAATGAACTGTTTTGCATAATCAATAATTTATAACTTCGAAATTAAACTGGTTTTAAAGCAATATCAAATTTTATTTGTATACTTCATCACAGAATGAACCTAATTTGCATTAATTAAACATTTATTTCCTTACGTATTTTCATAACAATTTTTCAAGATATACATATATATATATATTCATCATGGTATAAACATTCACTTATATTTTAAAATTAACAAACATTATTATTATTATTATTATTTTAATTTTTATATCTATATAAAACCTGCCATTATTTGTTATTTCTAAATCTTATAAGTATTACTAATGTTTTTAATAGCGGGAAAATAATATAATTTGTTTCCAACATTATTTCAAAATTATATAAATTTAATTTAGTAAGTCAATCGTCATTAGTTCGTCTGTAGTTTGGAGATTATCAGTTCTGAAATGGACTTTTATCTTTCCTCATCATATCATCACCAATTTCGGATGTGTTCTTGATGTTATCTACTTTAATTTTCTTCATGACTTCACACTCAACATTCATCATTCACACTAATTCTCTTTCTTGCAGTTTGATAACAGCATACCTCGCGTCATCACGATCATTCGTCTTTTTTCTTTTTTTTCTTTATACTCTTTATATTCTCAAGGCGATAATTTGCAGATAAAAATTATGCATATTTTATAAATGTATATCCTTATTTTTCCTATATAAATCCAATTTAAACGGTTTTATTTTTACTCAGTGAAATACATAAATTATCCAAGAATGTAAAATAAAATATGATTAATTAAAAGCAGCAGAATATTGTTTACTCTCGACGTTAAGTACATATTTGTTAAATAAAGTTTGATCAGTAAAGACGAGGAATAAACATCGTCAATAATTTAATCAGTACAGCAGTGACATGCTGATATAAGTAATCATATTTGTATAATCTTTTCTCATTATAATAATCGATTAATTAATTTCTAAATACGAAATTTTAAGGATTCGATATATATATATATGTTAAACCATAGAATGTTATTATGAGTTTCTAATCATAAAATTATTTAAAAAGTATTTATAATTCGATTCTGAACGATTTCGTTTCAACATATTTTTAAATAATAATAAAAAAATATAATGTGTTTTAATTTTAAGTTTCAAAATGTTTGTCTTTATTTTACTTAAGAACTTTCATGTTTCTGTCGTAAAACGTTTCTACAATGGTCTCAAGTTTTCTTCTCAAAAACTAAAACATATGTACATTAAGCATGTTCTTGGAAATAACATTCTATTGCAGACATTGTAGAAATGGCTAAATAATCTCCTGAAATGTTTTTTCCAAACAACTACACTCTAGAAATTGCCTTTTACAGATTTTATGGCGAGTCACTTTCGTTTCACATTACTTGCACTGGTATCAACCAACTGAATGTTTTCAGCAATGTTTTTTATAAAAAAAAGTTTATTCGGTAAATATGTTTATCTATTAATCTAATTAAAATCAATTAATCTGTTATTTTTATTTTTCATTTTTAAATTCATAACATCGATAAGCATTCTTTTTAATGATACTATGACAACATTTCGTATTAATGCTTTTAGTGATACTGTAGTTTATCAGCACAAAATTTGAATCGTTACAGGTGGAAAAAATATATATACATAATATTAATATTTAAAAAATAAATATAAAATGAATGGCCAAGACTTTTACACAAAAAAATTAAAATAATATGTATAAAATATTCGAGTTTGAACCACTCGTTCATAAGAAAGGAAAATTTTCGTTTGTCAAATATATCGAAGATTAGGAAAACATATAAGCTTATATGATAAATACTAAAACAATGATTGATCAAAAATGAACACCAATGTCTCTAAATCACGATATATAATTTATATTTTCAGCTATTTAATATTATAACAGGAAATGAAAAATCCTGTAAGTCAGTCATTCAAAATTATATTAAATATTGAAAACAGAAAATATAATAATAAAAGATAGAGAATGGAATATGAGATTGATAAAAAATATTTATATCTAAGTCATATTAAAAATCAAGACAACTGGATGGAAAAAAGAAACGAATTTTGATAGAATTTGATGTTAACTAGAAAGTAGCTCTTATGCAAGTTGAATATGAAAAATATTTTATAAAACTATGACATTGATTAATTAATTAATATGCAAATCAAATCAACATTTATATAGATAAAATAATGAATTATATTAAAAAAAATTTTTTAATATAAATTCGTTTAATGAAATATTATGCTATATTGCCTTTAAATTTTTATTAAACAAAAATTGTTATTACTAATTATATTTTATTGTTATTTATTCATTTGTTGCTACTATTGTTACATTATTTACTCATTATTTTTATTGTAATGCTTTCTTGATATTGTATTCAACCTTATTATATTTATTCAATTGTTACTACTAATCTTCAAATGTCATACACTCTGTTATAATTGTATCATCTGAATTGTAAATTGTAATCTGATTTTATATAAAAAAATGATGTTGGTTGCCTCATCTCCTTTCTCTAGTGATCTAATATACTTCTTCTAATAGAATCCTTTCAACTTTTCTCCTACTTTCCTTTCTACTTCTTACTTTTTTTCCGTTTCCAAGGCTAACTTATGAGTACAGCCTTCTATCTCTTTGTTTTCCTATCCTATATTGTCTTTAAAAAACACACCTTGTTAGAAATATATAATTCGAAAAAAAAATATTCATTTTTAAACATTAATCAATATAAAAAAAAGATTATAAAATATTTTAGAAATGATTATTTTTGTTTTTCATTTTATTAATATTTTATATAATATTTTCAATGAAATTCGTTATTATTATTCTATACAGTGGAAACATCATTTAAAGTTTATCTCCCGAAAGAGAAATGTTTTAAATTGGATATTATGTAAAAGTATTCGTAAGTAATAATTTACCTACTTTAAAATAATAAACGGATGAATAGATTTTTTTATAAAAATCATTAAAGAAATAAATAAAAAAATAAAGATAGGAAAATAATGGGCAATAATGTCTTATCAGAATAATTTCACGAAATAATATTAGAAAATTGAACAAATCTACTGAAATAGGAATGAAATTATATAAAAGGAAAATAATTATTATTATTATAAGTATGTAATGCTGTTTTTTTATTTTGTAGTTAAATCCGAAAGAAACAAAATTAATAAAATGCAGATTTTATAAGAAGAAAATTCATATCAGAACAATAGCAGAAGGAAATTTTAATTTTGTAGGCGTTAAAGATTTTGAAATTAGAATTTTGCATGAATTTCTACGTGAAATTCATCTTTAGTCCGCTAAATGCGTGTAAGACATAGCCTAAACAGAGAAACATTAATGCGGATTGCTGCATAATTTATGCATAAAAAGTATACAGATATTTTGTTTATGATCTGAAAAAAAAACATTAATTAAAAATAAATCAGGATTCATTTGTCATTATGGAGTAGAAATTTTATAATAAATATTATCAAACATGGTATTTTTTACACTTGATGGTTTGAATGAGCACTAATTGTAAAATTAAACGAACTACAATATACTGTAGGCCCGAACTCAGACAGATTGTTTGGCAAAATTTCAATTAATTTTTGTTTAAATGTGGTTGTATGTATTTATATGTGGTTGATTGGCTACACAAGTAACAAAAAATGGGTTTCACTTCGGGAATCTGGAATGGTTTTCCTCACAGAATAATTAATTGATCAAATGTCCAAAGCCTGTGATCGAATCAATTATATGTTTGGTCAAGTTCAGATTTACTATGATATACTACATTAAAGAATTCTTAAAGCTGCATAATTATATTGTTTCATAGTACGAATATTTATTAGTACAGCATCAAAAAAGTATTTTTATATGCTTTGAAAAATCGTAAAAATTTAAAAATTGAAATTTTATAATTCTCAGAATAAATTTGTTTTTTTTTTAAAGGTTTTTAACAGGCACTTAAACAATTTTTTCAACAGTTCATAAAATAAATAGATATTGTATTTATTCGAATTAAGTACTCAAACAAACGTTGTTCGTTTGTTATATATTATTTTTTTTTTAAATTGCATTAATAATTTTGTTTTTATTGTAAAACAATTGTTAGATCAACTGTATTAAAAAGCGCATTACAGTCAGTCTAAATCTTTTTAACTTTAATGTGTTTAATTTTTTAAATTGAATGCATTAGACAAAGAAATAGGTAATAGAAAAGTAAAAAACAAGAAACATTATTTAATTTTAAACAATAATCTCAAACTAGATTTGATGCAGAATAACTTGGAAATTGTTCTTTAATTTATTATTTTCATTTTAGTGTATCTACTACAAAGATGCTTGATATGTAAAAAATATAAAGTAAACCGTATACACTGAGACTATTGCAATTTAAAAATGGTTTGTTTGGTTAAAGTTATTATTTTTATTTTATATCTCGACTAATTAGTTTCTTCCAAATTGTTGCAAACAACTTACTTCTCTCATTAATTGTCTTATGTTTAACATGATATAAACGTTTTAATAATATTAAAACATTTATTTTTTGCACGAAAACTGGTTTTCTGTGGAGAATCGTTCAATGACAATAAGTATGATTAAATATATTTATTATTTTGATTCCGATTGTCCCAAATTCTTATGTGCTTAAATACTTTAAAAATAAATAGTTGAAAAATGCTGTCTGTTTCCGGTGATTTTCTGTTCTTGGTGATGTTTCAAAAATTTCTATTTTGCTTTATTATTAAAATTTGACTTTCAAATTTTGTCTGTTATGGCTTATGAAATACCATTATCGAATTAAATTGTCTGAGTGGAATGAATTTAAGCTATAATTATTTCCTACAACTTAATAAAATAAATAGACAGTGGCTGCAGTAATACTTGATTTAGAGTCACTGCTGTTCTTCTTTTTATCATTGTTATCGTTTGTTAACAAAATATAATGTTGACAAAATTATTAGGTCATCCTTCATAAGCGATAAGTTGCAAGAATAAATGATAATGAAATTATCTGAATAATGTAAAAGGCTGTCATAATCCATTTTATCTAGAATAATCAATGAAATCAAGAATGTAGTAGCTTTTGATTTTGTGTAAACAGAATATGGAAAAATACTGAAAAAGTAAAAGTTACAAGAAATATGATATTAGAATTGATTAGTGATTTTGCTAGGCTAATACTTATTCAAAGAAACATGACAGTAACAATATACGGAATACAGAATGATGAGGAAGTGAGAATAAAGGGAGCATGAGACAAAAGGAGAGAAAGAATCATAACAGAAGAATTGTGTCAAGCCATTATACGAAAGAAACGGGGAAATCCTTTAGTTGTCTTTACAACACGCGAATAACGTGGACAAATTCTGTCTTCCTTCATTCAGGAGAAGATTAACAATATACTTTCCTTACCTTTTTCTTTACCTTTATTGAAAGAGATAGAAACGTATTCAAAGGCTTAACTCTTTGAAAAATAAAGAGGATAAGAAAGCATAGAGGAAAAAAAAGGATTCTCTCAGAAAGAGTGGGGCAGGCAAGAGGGTACTCTTTAGTCGTTTTTTCTTATGTCAGGCGATGGGTGAATTTTGGCCTTTACCTTGAAGGGAATTAACAATATCCAAAAAAGGAAATATACAAAGAGCTTTTAAGATTTATTTATAACAGTATTTTTCTACCTTTTTTATCTCATGGCACACTTGAATCTATAGTTAAACTTCTGAGGACATTTAAATGCATAAGCAAGCTTTTTCTTATTATCAATATTTTATGATAAGAAAAAGCTTCCTTGTCACATACAATAAAACCTATCTAAGCTGGAATCCCAAGAAACCAGAAAATTTTTCCGCTTTAGACAGTTTTCCTGCTTATACAGATTTTGCTCTGGCATAAGAAAACAACATTCAATGCATTTACACTACATTATTATTGCAATAGTATATATTTTAATAATATATAAATAGAATACGGCACCAAATTATTACATTAGCCTATATAATAAAATGCATAAGGCATTTTTGAAAAACAAATAAACTGAACATATAATATTGTATTGGAAAAACATGCAACAAGTAAGGCTGAACTGCAAGTTTTATTTTAAAATTTATTTTATATACAAAAATTACAAAAGTTTATTTTTACTTCTACATTTCGTCAAGAGTTTTTGTTTTGCATGTTTACTTAAACACGCTTCACTTCCCATGATTGTAAATATTAGTTATTCTTCTTTTATTTTATCCTTGTGCTTTAGAATTTCACAAACTTGAAATTTTCTACATTCGAATTTAACTGCCAGTTCTTTCGGTTTCATTTTATCTTTTTCGCTATTCGAAGAGATCTATTTTTAACTGTAATGATAAAATGTTAATCTTTTGTCCAGTCATTTCAAGAAAAACAAAAAAAAAAAAAAATGTAAAAGTGATAATGAAAACGAAACTTCCCAGATAAGAATAGAAAACGAAAATTGAAACTAATTAAAGGCCATGTTGCTGCATATTACAGCCTGATAACGCCAAAATTCGGTCAAGACTGTAGACTCTCAGGCACACCGGTTGAAAATCTCTGATTTAGAATAATGACGGAAGAAATAAGAAGAAAATAGAAAAACAAGAGGAGAAGGAAAGAGGATCCTACCAAAGGAAGTGTGGTAGTTTTACTAGACGAAAGAAGAAAAAGCCATAAAGCCCTATATTATTAATTATTACTGTATGTTAACAGTATACAATAATAAATATCATATTCTTATATTAGTATTCATATAAGCATTTCTGCAATATAAATAATTGAATAAATCGAATAAACAACGTCTTCAAATAAATGGCTCAAGTAATTTGCAAGGAAAAAATAGTTGTTAGACTGTTTATTTAAAACAATATAGCAGCGTATTGGTTTGAAGAAAATTTAATTGGCTTTAAAGTAAATTTAAATTCTATATTAAAAATAATCCAGTAAATCTCAGGCAATTTCTTTAAATCAGTTTTTATATATATAAATGCCTAGTGCTATTTACTAATCACAAAAAAATTATTCACTCTCATAAAATAATAATATAGGCTAATTATAATAATAATAGACTAGTTAATAAATGAACATAGAATATAATTGATGTCGTAAACGTTACAAACAAACCAACATTGTTACAATGACAGTTTGTTCGTAATATTAATGTTATTTAGTTTAGTCATAATTATTATTATATTCATCCGTTGTCGTTTCAACCATTGTTATGGTATCGCAGCGTTACCTGTATCGCAGCGTTACCTGTTTTCATGCCATTGCAACGTAATTTTTTTATTACGTTACAATAACATAATAATGATTACTATGTGTTATTTATTTTTGGCCTTATCAAGCAAGATGAATCCTAGAATGCTTTGTAGCGTGCGTTACTTTATTTTGGAGTTATGAATACAAATTCTCAGTGTTGCATTTCTACTTCAGAAACTGTTATAATAAATGAATTAACTTGATAGAATTTTTTTTTATTAGTGAGTCTAAATATGAAGTTGTGTAAAAATCTGTCCAATTATTTTAGTATTATTTATTTATTTATTTATCCACATCACCCTACAAAAAGAAAAAGTATATATGGGAGATCCCCCATCATAACATATTATACTCATTAAAGTTTCTAGATGCTCTATTCCAAAAGGACCTAGAAGTTTTTTCCAATCTCCTAGTAGGCACCAAAAGGAGTTCAGATCTCTTCGAATGAAACTGTGGAACATTAAAACGCAAGTTATCAGAAGGTAGAAGACCATTGATGTATTTTAAAATCAAATTAATGTCATGTCTTCTAAGCAACTCATAAAATGAAGGTAAATTCAAAAGATTGCTGCTTGAGGTGGAACGATCACCAACACATATAGAATTAATTTTCAAGATAGAACGTTGCCAAATCTGATTAAGATAATTTAGATAAAAACTTGATCTAAATCAGGAACAGGAACATAATTAAATTAATTAAATATTAGCGTCATTTCCTGAAATGTATTCAAATATTTCTATTAGAATAGAGTTAATCCAATATTTGAAAAATAAAACTTTATTTCTCATGAAGTATTCCATAAAATTTTAAATGTTTCTTCTTCTAAGTTTTTCATAGAAATCTCAGACAACCCGTTGATTTAAAGATTATCATTCTAAACCAATATCATTTCTGGCCACATTTGATGTTACACAGTGAATTATAATATGATACTATCCATCATATAATTAAAAAATAAATAAATTAATTAATCAATATATGAATGAAATAAAACTTATTTGGATTGCGATTTGTTAGATTATTACTAATTCAGATTCCCTTAGAGCATAATTATAACTTAAAAGGAATTAAATCTGCTCTGAAGTCAATGTTCGTGAATATTTGATCAATTAGTCTGTAAATAACAGTCAAAAGTTCGCGCTTTGTGTTACAATTTTGTTTTATTAATTTATATTTGTTACTTCATTAATACATTTTTTCAAAAAATGTATTAATTTCACTATTTTTAATTAATTTTTTATTAAACATATTTAATTAGCTCCAAATAATGATTTCTTGATATTGGTTACGTTCCAACCAATAGGATTTCATTTACAATATTCTTTATTCTCTTCTATAACTACACCTTCGCATCTTTAGAGTATATAGAAAAATACGTTATAAACATCAGTATTTCCTTATTTTCATCATTTATTGGTCATTTTGAACTTTCAAAAATCTACAACTAGTTTTAGACCCGCCCTCTTTTTAAAATCATCAATGAAATGTTACCATATATCTTTCAGTCTATTAGAGGGGGCGTGTCCTATAGCAGTTTGTTTTATATTCGTTTTTGAATCGGATTATTACTAATTTTCGACTAAAATTAATTAAAAAAATGTAATTTTTACGTGATATAAATTGATAATATTAACAATGGTATTGAAATTTATGCATAATTGGTTATTTATAATGTAAATTATTAATTATTTCGTTAGACAATTCATTTAAATTTTTTTTTTAGATATTAGAAATAATGTCTAGCTAACTATATATTACATATAATCGAAAATTGTATTATACATATTATATAGAATAGTGTTTTTGGATTCTAAATTAAAAATAAACATATCTTTTTTTTATAAAAATAAAATTAATGTCGGTAAAGATATTAAGAGGCAAATAAAGAAACATCAAAGCAATTATGTTCGCACGTCCGACTATATTAACTTTGCAGATAGAAAAACTTTTAATTTATCCAATAAAAATGAAATATATTGTATATTATAGAAAACAAATATACAGTATAAAAGAAATAATTTCTGGAATGAAAAAAAATAAAATAAAATAAAATTTATGCAAACAAAACAAATTTTTGCCAAATAATCATGTTAAAAAGAATCTATGATAAAATCTCAAGTGGATAATTTGAAAATAAGAATAAAATAAAATTTGCAAGATTTTTTTTTATAGGTGTATAATCCAATTTTATTAATGATCTTTACAATAAATAAATAAAATGATATACAATCGTTCTAATGTAAACAAAATAATTAATTTAATATCTTCCACTATAAATAAGCCTCATTACTCTTAATAAATTTATAAGATATTTTACATAATTATTATATTTGATAGAAAATGTATCACTGAAGAAATATTTGTAAAGATTATCTGATGAAGAAACGAAAAAAAAAAAAAAAACTTTTATTTGCCTAAATATGAAAAACAATTGCTGTTTGGAAACATTAATATTTCTAAATATTTTAAAAATAAAAGAACAGTCACTTAAAAGCACTCAAGTACAAAACTACAAAGCTTAAAAACAACTACACATCAACTACAAAACTACAAAGCTTAAAAAGAAAATAATAAAAATGTATTGTGGGAAAAAAAAGATTAATAAATGGCAACAAAAGAGCGGTTTAAATTTACCTGTTCCATTTAATATGCTTTTGTTAATTTTGTTTCGAGATAAATTAACAGAATAAACTATTATTGTTACAAATAATAAAGTTTGAAACATAATATTCATACTAGTATTTTTTTTATGCGATTTCTTCTATTATTAGATTTAAAATTCCATTAGCCAAATAGTGGATCACTTAACCAGAATTCGTCGAATAACTTTTAATGGACTTCTTAGCAAACTGTTAAAAAACATACGCCAACGATATGCGTTGTTATTAATCGAAATAAATGCAACAAAAAATTCAAAATTAAAATAATTTTTTATGTAGGCCTATTGGTCATTTAAAGCATTTAAAAATTTCTATTATTTATTTAAATTATTCTTTATTTAATGCTCTTAGGGGGTTTTAATGTGTGTCATATGTACATACACTTAAACATTGTTTGAATCCAGATGCTGTGATGATCTTCCAGTTCAATATTAATCAATGCAAGTATGTATAAAATAATTAAATTATGTGTTGATTATTATTTTAAAAAATCTTAGTAATATGTTCAATAGTAATTTCTTTATTTATATCTCATATTTTTTTGATGATCATTATTACTTCATTATTTAAAAACTATTAAATAGTGAAGTGGTACCACTGAACTATTTAAATTTTTATACTTAATCCAATGCAAATTATTTATTTTCTTCTTATTCTATCAGTATATTCTATTTGTTGTCATCTATGTATTTTATATAAAACTGTATATAGGTATACAACAGATATAGCTGTATACAATACCTAGATGTGTATAAATATTATTATTCATCACCACACTAGTTCAAATTACTTAAATTCATTTAGAATATATATGATTCTCGTTGAGTTATTTATACATATTTATTTTATACGTGACATACACAAATAATTCAATAAAAAAATATATATGGAATGGTAATAATGTGAACACTTTACTATTATTTGATATCTTATTGCTCGACATTCTAGAACAATTTTCTCAGTTTTTTTTCTGAACTTTTGTTCAATATATCTATTAATTCTTATTGTTCATGTAAATATACTTCCTTAAAAGAGAAACAGCTTAAATTCATTAATATAATCCGTTAAATTCTGAGATTGTTGCACAAACTGCGTTACCATAAGATCCGTTCTATTGCAATTTATTTAATCTACTTTTATGATGAAACTTTGTTTCATTCAACTAGTTGCATAAATTATCACATTTTATTTATTTGCTTAGAACAGTAACAATTGTTTTGACATACAAATGAGGAAAAATATCACCAAGTTAAACAGTAAACAATAAAAGTTACATTCTTCATTATTTTTATAGGATTAAGTATAAGATTACTTATGAGTTTTAGTTTTCTACCATTTTGACATGACATGAATGAAAACGTCAAATAACATAAAAAGTATCACAGCTTGTAATGAAATTAAGAAATAAATTTTTTATCCACATGTTTATTTTTATATAATTTCTCACGGAATCTAGTGTATTTCACATAGTATATAAATATTTATTAGATTATCTTAATGATTTATGCGGATAAAAATACAATATCTTCAAAGGAAGGAGAAAATGTTCATTAAATATTAATGATATGAATCAGCGGAATGATGTTAGCTTATCTTTGATGATACAAAGAGAAACTGAATCGTTTCTTGCTGTTATATAATAGATCTATATGCAAAATTCAGTCAGAAAGCTTGAATATGATAATATTTAATAGTGCAAATAGAAATCTTGTATTTATAAAGTATAATATATAAAGTATAATTTATAAGTTCGTATAATTATAGTTCGTTTATAAGTTCGTATAAAGTATAATTAATTAGAGTATTGTATAAAGTATAATTAATTAAAGTATTGTATAAAGTATAATTTATAAGTTCGTATAACGGAGTATTCGGCAAAACATTACAATAAAACAAAAAGGGATCCCATCAGGGCCCTTAGAATGCTATTAGGTTTATTAGAATACCCTTAGGTTTATTCTATAAATTTACAGGGGAATATTGTCATGAGTGTTATGTTACACAAAGATCTAGGCATCTGGTTTGAACCTGGGCTTACCTACAAACAGCACATCCACTATCTAATTAATAATATTCATAGAAAATTGGCAATCACCAGAAGATTTTTGAGAGGAGTAGTCGATAGTAATGCTCTTTATACCTGGTTTTCTGCTAATTTTGTTTCCATTATAACATATGCTATATCGATTTACTCATC
>WUQG02416572.1:0-15637 GCA_011317285.2 Androctonus mauritanicus | reverse complement strand
AGTTTTATTCACAATTTAAAATTTATTTTTCTACTACTACTTTGAATCTAGAAGTATTGAACACACGAACACGAACATACACACACACGAACACACACACGAACACACACACACACACACACACACACACACACGTCAATTCTTCAAGTTTGTTAATCGAAGTTTAAATTTTTAAAATGTCACGCATATCATCTGTCACACTAAATTATTTAAATAAACATTTTTTGCCATTAATTTAAATTATTAAATTGTTTAAAAATAGGTAGAAAACGATCGAAAAAAACACGTAAAAAATGTTAGTATTTAACTCGAAATTATTGTCTTTAATTATTAATGTTTGACTGAATAATAAAACAAAACGAGCTTAATTAATTAATTAAATTAATAAATCTTGTTTAGCTTTAAATCAATTAGTATATTTTTAGAATTATAAAATCACAATTTTTACGTATGTCGAATGGCTTTTGTTTGTCAATCGTTTATCTGTCTTTTTTTTTTTTGTTTGTTAAGATCACACACACAAAAAAAAAAAAAAAATAACGTCAAGAGAGCATTTTAAGTGTATAGTAGTATTGCGTATCACGAGAATGACAACCGATAAGTAAAGAGACAAACACACGAAAATGACAACCGATAGACATCAGCTAACAAAAGAAAAACCGGGACGCCACACAGTAGGAACACTGGGTCAATAACACCTGAGAGATGTCCTATTAACCAACATAACAATGAAACCTTATTGTTTGCATAAATCGTATTATTTACTCTCTTATATTTGATCGTTTTAGGAAATGAATCCCTGTGTAATAAAACAGTGCGGGATACACAAGCGGTAGTTCGTCATCTCTGTGTTTACATTTTCAACCCTTTCCAAATTTCGTCATCGTGAGTTATTGCGAATTAGTTTTAATTAGCTTGTCTCTCTCCAAAACAATCCATCATGACTCAAGTCAAAATGATGATTTATTTAAAAATACAGTATACACAAAGGAACAATCGTGTTAAAGAGAAGTCAAATTTTTTTGTTTTCTTTTTTTGTTATCCGCATTAAAATTATTTACATTACCATTAAAATTTGGTAATGATCATATCCATAATTATAAGACACACGTCAGGTGTTTCTAGCTAACAATGCCATCTTGTGTAGTTTAAGTGTACTAATGGATATACATAAAAAAAAAATAATTCATAAAAATTCTAAAGTTTTATGAATTATTTTTGATTTATTTTAGTTAATACAATCTATTATGAAAATAGTAAAAACTGTTAATTGAATTTTTACTCATTAACGCTATATAAAACTTTGTTATGTGTAATTAGACTGTTTCAAAAAAATTGTTTTGACTATTTTCATTGGCTGTTTGCCTCTATTGTTAAAATGCCAAGTAGTGTTTTAAATTTAGTTTTATGTATCGATTAATAACCGATATCGTAAGACTGTTTATGCAATTGTCTCGAATCTTGTAACATTGTGCATATCTATTGCAGAAATAATTTAATATATGTAAACATTAATTAAGTACTGAGAAAATAAGTTTTTTTTTTATGTTCTTATAAATTGTAACAGGAAAATCTTATTTTTGCTTCCTACTTGTTTTATTTTTCCACTCGTCAAATAAACAAAACCATTTTCTCAAGGTTTATCTACATTTTTTTCTACATGTCGATGAAGATAAGCTTTCTAACAACAGGACACACCTCATTATTTTTGATCTGATTGTGATAAACCTTTGCTAACATAAGAAGCACAATATATATATTCCAAACTTAATTGGATCGATTGAACGATGCCACTTGCCGTAGAAGTGTAATGGCGAACAGTTTGATTGGCTATCCACTTTTTGTTAATTGGATGTGAAGCTTCAAATTTATCATAACATTTCCTCCCGAACACTTCTCTAGGAATATTAATATCCGATAAGTAACACTTGACCTGGAACCAATCTTACAGTTGATTGAATTTCGGTCATAACGGACCGTTTACATTAATCTATCACTTTAACATTTTTTGTGCATGTCTATGCGCTCCGGAAAAATTCCATTTTTGAAATTTCCACACGAGAAATTTTCTTAGGCCGTCTTCTATTCCTCAATTGTCTACATGATTTAACATTGTAAATATGATCACAATGTTTCTTAATTTCTGTACTTAATACAAGATACTTAATACAAGATAAATGGCTAAAGATAAATTTCACCATTTTGAATATTTAATATAGATTTCAAAAGATGAACTAATGACTACTTTACATTCATTAATTTTGTTATTTGGCACAGTAATCGTTCTGGTATTTATAGGTTTCAGTGGTTCAATCAATAACTGTGTTGCTTTAAGTTCCTAATATTAAATCAGTTACAACAACTTCGCAATGTAGATCTATATGCATTTCTACAACTAGTATGCATATACATGTAATATCTGTAACACGTGTGCGTATATCTTTTTATTTAAAGATAATAGGAGGCATTTAAGATTTTCATACAAACTACTATTCAACATTATCATGGGCATGTTCTGATGTCACGCTTTTTTTCCATCCATTCCCTCTTTAGGGCCTAGAGATCTAAATTATTTTGTTTGACTTACAAATATTGATGCATCATTTTTATAGGATTTTCATGTGTATATGTTTGCCGATAGATAATTCTCGCTAGAGTTGATGATCTACAAAAACTGCAATTGAAATTCTATAAAATTAGCGTTTCTACATATAAAAATATTGCCGATTTAGTTAGTTTAATGAAGATTTTTCTCTGTTTGTTTCATCATCATGAACTTTTACTATGTTTGGTACTTTAGTATATCAATTTTGTTTGGCAAAATTTCTCGCGAAACAAACAAAGAATTCGTACGAAAATTGATATGTTCCGAGAATTCTGTCAGTTTGTAGTTCTCTTAATTAAATTTCTGAAAATTTTATCAGTTTGCTTGAGTTGCTAAATCGGAGTTCAAAGTTAAACACGAAGGTTATGGTTTCTTTGCAATAAATGAAAACAGTTCTCTTTAATTGTTAATTTATTCCTCGAAATATAAAGCTATTGCATTCTCGTATAATAATACGTTGCACGAATTCATCGTATGTGCCTTCCATAATAATATATCCATTTTTTAATTCATGTGGTACGAATAATCTTAATTCAGCAAATGCTAGAATAGTTGAAATCATAAAGGATTTCATCGACAATAATAGAAAAGGAATAAATGTCAAGGGAATTCTTGAAGTGTTTTCATGTTCAAGTACAGATTTAATCGAAAGTACACGAGGAAAAGTTTTCGTATTCAGTTATGGGATAGTTGCCCAAGGAAATTACGTGACAAGAAAGTATATATCGCTAACGGGATCCTTGAATGCTGTTTCAAATATGTCAAGGGCATACGAAACCAGTTCAAATATTCTTTGCAATGTCATTTTTCAATAGCCAGTCTGCTTAAACGATTAATTAGAATGGCTCTTTTTTTTGTTTTTAAATATTATTTCCTGTTGATATTCTATTTTTATAATATGCGAAGTCGCGTGTTGTGTCAATAAGAACTTGTCCATATTTCTATATTTGTATAAAACGGGTTGGTGTTTAATTTTATTTTATCGCGATCACAATTTCACCGATAAAAACTAGAACACACAAGAACATACCGTATGATATGCAACAGAAAGAATAGGTACAGGATCAAAATATTTCAAAATCATCCTTTATTTAAAAAAAAAAAAATGGTAGCAACTGAACAAATAGAAAATCTAATTAGTTCAAGGCAATTTTTTTCTCCCTCATTATAATTTGATAAAAATGTGATGCACACGTGGATATACATAAAACATAGTGAAATACTCAGTGGCTATCAGAGGGGGTCAAAATGGTTGGCTTGGGCCTCACGATTTTGGGGACTCCAATTTATAACTCAGTATGCTAGAAAAAATATATTTTTATATTGTTCGAACTTCAGTGTTTGTCAAAATTTAAAATTCTGTCTTAATATTTTCGTTTTTCTTGTGCACTTACCACTATATATTTGTCAGTTTTTTTGTTTTTGAAGATCCTCAAAAATATTAGTTGCTCTGGGCCTTGCATTTTCTCTGAAAGTCCCTGGAAATACAACTTGTCATTTGTAAATTCTGATTTTTTGTGGGTTATCAAATACTTCAATTCAAAATTACTAAATATTTTTATGATGTGGTGTTATAGAAGATTTGGTAATCAATTGCGTAACGTTTTGAAGAACGAAAACTGGTATAAAATACACACACACATTCTTGAGTTTGATTCTCCTCAAAAGTTTACAGTAACAGCCTTTAATGGTCAAAGGTTACAGCCTTTTAATGGAGTTCAAATATTGTATTATGCCAGAATTTTGTATCGCCTAAGTTCTCGTGAACCTGATTAAAGATATTATCGTCATTTTATGACGTGCTTTGATAATCACGAAATACAACAACAGGATACATGGTTACAATAACAGCATAATTGATTGCAAAATAATAACAGTAATTAAACTGTCACAATACAAACCTGTAATTTGAATTATTAATAGTGGGTAATGTTATTTAATAAGAAAAACTTCTCTTATTGTTGTGTTAGAATTACTTAGTGTTCGTGTTCGACCTCACGTTTTAATAGAAAAAACAACAATGAAATCCCCGTATCTTTATTTTAAATTGGTTTTTAAATAATAAAACTAAGAAATATATCATAAAAACAAAAAGGTGTGTTGAAACTATAAAAACTTATACTCTATCCATTTAAATGTCTGACCTGAATATTTTCGACCATTTTTTTTTTCATGAATTCTTTGCTGTCTAAATTATGATTTTGTTTATTAAAAGAATTATATTATGATAAAATTCTTGAATATCTTCCATTCCATACGTGAGTTGATTGATCTAAATAACTTTTCGTTATTTTGTTTTTAAATTTTTTTAGCGTTTCTTCATCTTTTTCTGTGATCTCTACGAATCTATGTTGCACGTAGAGATATCAATGATTTCTATGACATGGAAATCATTGGGAATTGCACATAGAGATGCCAGTAGAGATGATGAGAATTGCACATAGAACTGTCAATGATCTCTATGACATGGAGTAATACAAAAGCATGACAGTGTTGTATATGTTCATCATATTGTAAGTCTGATGAATATATAAAATAATTCTATTTTAGTTTTCTATGAGAGAATTTAAGCAAACCAAAAAAGGTACTATTTTATATATAGATAATAATTTATTGTACTATATAAAAATATTTTCCCATATAAATCGATTTATTTATCGTTAAGACGATTATAATATCAATACAACGATAAACATTCGAGAATAATTTTGAAACGAGATACTATATAGTGTCCCAAGCCATACTTCAGATCTTTTGTAAACAGAGATTGTTCCTTGATGATGTATATTAATGATGGATGAAGATATAATTTTTGCGAAAAATCTAGATGATTCAGTAGGCCGACTTTTACCTATCTGTGTTCTAAAATGTCGCGTGTTTTGATGTAAATTTGTATAGGATACGAAATTTTATTGAATTACACCAATCTGAAGTGTCAAAGAAATTTTAGGAAAAAATTTCGCCTGTTCCAAGTTCACAGAAGTATTATTTATACAAGTTTAAAAATAGAAAACTGAAATGTTCGTTGAAAATTTCGTTGCAATTGAAGAACGAAATCCTGACAAGAGGAAACTGATATTTCAGGAGATTGCAAATAGAATAAACCTATATTTTATAGTTGATCAAAATTGTAAAAATCGATATATTTGTGTTGGACAGAATCCCATTTCAATTCGATTGAATGACCGGTAGCACCTTGGAAGCCGGATTCGATTCCGGATCCCACATCTCAATATTTTTTCAGGAGGGGTTCGGGTCATGTAGTATTCAAGAGATGAGAAGATTCCATGAAAAATATTTGTTCTAAAATTGCCGATGGGGAAAATATGATGATATGCAACAGGAAAATACATGGGAAAAGTACAAAAAATAAGACAAATTTAAAATGAAATTTAAATTTTTTTTGTCTTGTAAAATTGAGACAGACTGAACTGCCCTAAAATTTTTATTTTAAAATTAAAAAGAAAATACAACTAAGAGAATAGAGGAAATTTACATTAATCGGTTTTTACCAGCAGCGGATAGCTATAATATAAATGAGAGTACCGCAAGCGTATTCTTTAATAAAATTAATATTAAAAATATGTTTCGCTCTACCTGATCGTGCTTTAATTATTAGTTCTATATTAAAGGATACAATGCAGCACAGCTTTATTTCAATTTTGGCGCCTAAAAGCATTCGTAGTTTATCACTATCTGTAATTAGGCAAGTGATTAAAAATTATGAAGATTTGGATGTTTGTTGAGGCTGGAAGGGAAGGAAAGGAAACCTGTCTCATCTCGGATAACAGAAAAAGTTGTTAATGCTGTCGTTGATCTAGCCAAGAATGAAGCAGCTGGACTACCCACGGATCCCAATAAAATTCTTCAGAAAGTAATCCACTTTTACCTTACAAAATCATCCATCAGCAACAGCTGGCGGATGATTTTGCATCTCAAAAAGATGATCCCGAAAAAAGAATGTCGTTTTTGGCCGGAACGGAAGCGGACGATGCTTTTTTTCACAGAGCAATTTTTGGATAGATGAAGTCCATTTCTATCTCTGTGGAATAGTCAATACTCAAAACTGTTGAATATAGATTTGAGAAACCCACGTTATTTAGGAAATTCCCTACACTTGCCGAAAATCACTGATTAGTATGGTTTCACATCAGATTTAATGTTTAGGCCACACTTTGAAGAATTGCAGCCAGCAAGTGCAGTAACCTGTTCTGTTACAATGCAAAGGTATCTTCACATGCTGCCTGGCTTCGAATTCAGCAACTGCAGAAAAAGAAAGGCCTGGATGAGAGAATTTTTCATGCAACATGAGGCTTCGCTTCATATCGCACGATTATTACAGCCGTTTTTATTAGATCATTTCACTGAAGAGTAATTAGCCGCTGTTTTCCCATGGCATGGTCACCAGGATCACCTGATCTTATACTGTGGAATTTTTGACTCTTATGTCACCTCATGGCCTATGTCTATCGAAGAGGTATCTCTATCCTGGTTGTTTTAAAATACAACATAATGAAGAATATTGTCCTTACTCCAGAAATGTTGCACTCTAGTCGAGCGTACAATATATCAAATGAAAATTCTAGCCCAAAAGAACGGCACTCACGTCAAAGTTTAATTTCAACGTCAGCGACCACACGAATAAACGATGAATGAATTTGAAGTTGTGAAATCAGAAATGATTTCACAACTTCAAATTCATTCATCATCTATTCTTTTTTTGCAAACTGTTACAATTTCTTGTAGCAGTTTATTTTTGCAAAGGACGAAAATAAAAATTCTAAATTTCATTTTAGATTTGTCATATTTATTTTTTTGTGCTTTTCTCATATACTCCCCTTGCACAGCGCCAGCGCCATATTTTTTTCCTATCAGCAAATTTTGGAACTAAATTTTCTCTCCATCCCTTGAATGTACAAATTTTTGTGCCATTCCGCTTGTTCATTAGAACTACAAAGAAATTTGAATAGGGAAACTTTAATCATAACAATCTTATATATTCTTCGAAAAATTTCCCATGTCCGTATAGATATTAAAAACTTAACTCTTTTTCATTTTGTTTTAATAGGTTACCTGTTAATTAAAATAAAATTTTTAATTATTTACTAATCATTCAATGATGTCGCTGCCTGGAAACGCTTCGGCTTTCCACTCTAGAGGAACCAGGTTCGAGCTTGATTCCACCTCTTGGAAACTGTCCTCACCAGCCAGCTGATCCCTCCGCAGAGGTGGGCAGTCTGTGGAAGGGCTTGTTTCCCCAATTCGCCCCACCACTTAGTATTCTCCATGAAATATTCTTACCAAGGATGATTCTTATTGAGTGGAAAGTGGCGTCATCTGTTGACAAAATCATTCAATAATGTGAATTTTAATACGAAATTTATTTAATTTTTAACAATACGTTTAAATTGAAATGTTAAAATATTCGCATTATATTGACTTATAATTTCGTTCTTACTACGATCATTACTTTTATAAGCGTGCCTATTTTGATCCTTATTTATCGGCATGTTAAATCGATGCGATCACCGAATTCAAGTTTTTAAACAACCAGGTCTGTCACAGGATACCACGAATCTCGTAGAGAGTTTGTTTATATAATTATGATTTATTGCCCATGATTTTTGTTTATAAATATGGCGTTCAAAATAACTGAGCCCAGGGCTCTAAAATCGTTAAGTCCGACCCTGATTCCCAAGTGTCTATCTTAGGCTGGCCGACACTCCAGTATGGAGTCAATTGGAAGATTGAAAGGGTCAATGCTGGGCCCGAACCCTTCCTGAAAAACTGGAGGTATGAGACCCGTACTCCAAGGTGTTAAATGATGTTTTATCACGCAACCATCCGGCCGACGTATATAAATAACATGTTTACTTTCCAGTATCGGCTTCCAATTTTTTCCTCGATCGCTTCGTAACATAATTACATTTTTTATCATTGATTAGGGATAGTAAAATAAAATATCTCAGTTACGGAGGAAAAGTGCAGCGCATTGTATCTAGTTTTTGTAAATAGACATCGTCAAATGTATATTTTTGGCATGTTATTTTTTCGTCTTGATGATAAGCGAATGGCCATTTTAGAATTCATTATTAGATAAATCCGTGTTAGGATCGAGTGGAAAATTGAAAACTCGTATCGAAAGCGTTTAAGACAAGGATAGTTTAAGAAATACGTGTAGAAATGAGACATCAAAGAAAAATAATGTACATAATAAAAAGTTTCAGTTCTTGTTTAGAATTAATATCACTGATTTTAACATATACTAACGATGATTTAAATATAAATTTACTATATAAATATTCACAAATTTATTGAATATGTTGTTATGGAAATTCAACGATGTAAAAATCAATTTTTTAAAATACTATTAAATTTTTGTTTGCTAATTTCTGATGGCAGGGGGCGTGCATTTCAAAATAGTAAACCTTAAGATGGCTGCCGTTTCTAATGGAAACCTGTCTGAATTTAATGCGGATAAAGCGAAAGGTAAAACTTAAATTCTTTATATTCTACCTAAACCGCATTACATCGTTGTCTAAACGATTCTAAATACATAGTATTTGTTGCTAAAATGTATAGGAACTATGTTTCAGACAAAAATCTTATCCGTACGCCATTCGCGCATGAATACATTTGCATTAGGCCATTTAGTTTTAAATTTTTAAATATTAAAAATAAACGCGACGATTTAATTTTACTAATATTTTAAAAATGACGAACAACAGTAAGTTATTAATATTTGAAGATTTTTTTTTATATTATCAATCTTTTGTATTATTGGTAGGCTTTTGATTTAGGCTAGCCAATTGAAGTAAGACTTTACGAATTACGTATGAAACGTCATCGTAGGAAGGAAGTACTGCAGAAAATTCCCTGTATTTTGAGATGATGAAGGGAATTTTCCTTAAACGGATATTTTTCCATTAAGTCTAATTTGATTATTTCCATTCTCATCTATGTCTTATGTCTATATGGTTCCAAGAAAGAACATTCTGGTATTAAATATCATCACATTTAACTAAATTCTAGTCTAGACAAATTAAATCCTTGGTCATTTCTTTATGTAGGGATTTTGTAGGGGTTGCGCCATTTTCCGTATTCGATGGAGGAAGACGACGCGCAGTAATATTGTGATGATGGTAGTAATACTTTTAGATAAAAGTTATATTACTTGTTTCTCGTGAGTATGAAAATGAACGGAGATGAAAATAAAAGTACGGGTGCGTTGTCCTCGACAACTAATCCATCAGAAAATCGGGAAAGTAAATGTGATACCGAGTTAATGCGCCTTTTGAAGGAAGACAACAAGGTAAAAAGTAAAACTTCAACTGATATGGAAAATACAAATGAGGATAATTCACGGTTATCTGAACAAGCAATCGAAAATAACACAACCGAAACAGACAAGAATAAGAGTACGGATAACAAAAATAATGAAATTAATAATGATGAAAATGAAAAAAATAAACAAATTACCAAAACTGTAAGGAGAGGAAAGAGAAGGGCAAGACAAAGGGAATTAATGGGTCCAAGACATAAATTAACCAACAAAGATATTGCTAAACTGTTGAAAAAGAAGCGAGATATGCGTAAAAGAGAAGCTTCTGGTAATCAAGAGGAGGAACAGTCAGGTTTAAAAAAGAAAAGGATTCCCAATAGACCCGGTATAGTTTTTGAAGTTGGTGCTCGACTGGAAGCTAAAGATTATCTTGATAAGTGGTACACATCTAAAATAGTTGCAGTTGATGAAGAGGAGGCAGAAATTCTCATTCATTTTGAAAGATGGAGCGCAAGATTTGACGAATGGATGTCGATGGACAGTCCAAGGATACGTGCCCTCACTCATCCATCGACACGTAATGAACAGAAAGAAAAGGTGAAAGTAAACAAGTCTGTGTTACAGCATAAAGTGGGAGAGGAAGTTTTAGCACGTTGGACAGACTGTAAAATGTATCCTGCCAGAATACTTGGATTAAACGAAGATGGACTGTATGATGTGCTTTTCTACGATGGGTTCCGACGGACTGTTCAACCTGCAAATATTGAGAAACTTTCGAAGGAAATGATTGGTAAAGTAGACATTCCAACAGTTCCAAAAGAAGAAAAAGTTGAGAAGAAAAATATGTCACCTAAAGAATTAATAAAGTCTCCTCCTAAAAGAATAGGAAAATGTATAAAAAACAGCAAACATGATGAAAAGGACTTAAAATGGATATTAGGCAAAAGAAAGAAATTAATTGTGGGTGGAATATTTCAAGCTAAAAGAATTAAAATAGAAGAAGAAAAACGTCCTGTTACTCCACGTAAACCTAGAGGTAGAAAACGAACAATGACAACTGAAGAAGACACTGCAAAACCAAATACCACAGAAATATCAGACGATGATGCTTCTACATCTTTGGGATACATCGATGGTAGAAAAATTGCAAGAAAAGAATTTATTATTGAAGAGGATCATAATCATTTTAAATGCAAAGTACCAGGATGTAATAAAAGCTTTAGAAAAGATAAATTACTGCAATCTCATATGAAACATTATCATAATAATTCTGATAATAAAATTAAAGAAAAACATAACAACAACAATAGTAGCAACAATAATTCATCATTAGAAGAAACAAAAGAAATTCCTGTCAAAGAAACTGTTTCCATATCAGTAAATGAAAAATCAACAGACGAAGAAAAAGATGACAAAATCCAAAATCCCAAAAAGCAAGAAATGCCTAAGAATTGTGTTAAAGATGTGCAAATACCAAATGCCAAAATTCCTAAAGAAGAAATTAAAACTAATTGTGAACAAGAAAGTATAAAAACTAAAAGTTCTAAAGTTCCAAAGATAGAAACTGCAAGTTGCAAACCATCTTTAAATCTAGAAGACAAAGTTTCTGAAGAAAAACCTAATAATAATACTGAAAGCAAACCTATAAAAATTGAAAACAAAAATTTCAAATTAGATAAAAGTAAACCTGCAAAGACAGATACAAAGCCTATTAATAAAACAGAAAAAGGAAAAATTAAAGTGGAAAATAAACCTATAAAAATGGAAAAAACTGAAAAAATTCAAGAAAATTCGGAATGTTTACAAGAAGTTAAAAATTCAGAGGAGATTAAAATTCCAAAGATTGAACAAGAGAAGAAAATAGAAAATCAAACACCCATTAAAGTAGAAGAAAAGCCTGCAACTTTGCCGGTAGTGGAAAAACCACATCCTGGCCGTTCCAAAAAGAGACGGACTGTATCTCTTCCTGAATCTAATGTAACCGAGAATTTGTTTTCATCTGATAATAAAGATCTAAAAGTTATAAATGAAGTAATAGATAATCCAAAATTGGAAGAAAAAATTAATCCTGAGAAATCTACAGAATTAGAAGTCAAAGTGACTCCAGATTCAAAACATTTAATTCAAGATGAAGAAATAGAAGAAGGACAAAGTGATGAAATTGTTCATTGTGTGTGTAATTGTATTGAAGAAAATGGTTTAATGATGCAGTGTGAAGTTTGTTTGACTTGGCAACATGGTGCTTGTTTTGAAATTGATGATGTGAAAGACGTACCTGACAAATATGTGTGTTATGCTTGCTTAAAACCTAAAGGTCTTCGAGAGAGTTTTCGTTACAAACACGACCAAGATTGGTTTAAAAAAGGTGAACTGACAACATTTAGTTTCTTATCTAACAAACTGATTTCTAATACAGACACTCAGACATCATTGGTTATACATGAACTCGTATCATCTTTGCATAACATATTATTTGTCATTCATAGTTTACAATGTAAATTAAAAATAGCCCAAGAAGAAAATCATCCAGATTTGAGTTTGTGGAGAACACCTTGGGATGATTCTATTCATTCTCTTTTCTCAGATGATGCTGATTTAAATCAAATGCAAATAACAAGGGTAGCAGATTTTGATCATTCTTACTCTTCATTGAAGCAAGATTTAGAAACAGCAAATATAACAAATAAATCAAATGATCATTGGAAAAGTGAAGAGAGAGACTGGTATATTGAAAACAAAAAGAAATCTGATCAGACTATTAACAACAGCAGTCAAATTGGAGAAACTAGTCAAGCACTCGAACAGCAGAAGTCAAATGAGAAATCTGTAGTAAATGACAGAGAAAAGAATAATGTCAAACAGGGTTTTAAGAAAGAAGAAAAGTTTAATGCTGTTTCCGATCCTGTAAAATGCAAAAAGAATCTACTTGATCATGTAATCTACATGCAACATAACATTGAGCAACAACTGAATGCCATAGAAGATCACTTGCAAATGCTTGAGACTGAAACAGGAAATTCACATGTTGAAATTGATAAACAGATGCCAAAGTTATTAAGTTCTGTCCGAAAATTGATGAAAGATTTGTCTCTTGTTCAACAATTGACACAGTTCCAATAAATATCATTGTGCACTTTATATTGTTTTATTTTATCACTTCATTAGTACATAATTTGAGTTGTACATATCAAACATAGCATTTAAAATAAATGCGTGACAAAATGTGCTTTCACATGATGCATGTGCTTGATAAATGTATTCCTGTCTCCATATTCATTATAATTATAATTTTTAGATTATGAACCATATTTATAATTGATATGGCATAACACGGTAATCTGGATCTTAAATTCAGTAGTCTAAACCAAGCTCTTTTAAAAAACGACTGACTGACTTTTGATTCTTTAAGCAGTATACTTTGTTTAGGTCTTAATTTTTTTTTTTAATATTCATGCATTTATTTTTTAATCAATTTTTTTCTAGCAGTTGTCAGTTTTTCTTTCCAATTCTATACTAATTGAATAAAATTCTCATTTTTAATATAGAAATGATTGCAAATTCTGTAATAATAAATTGTAATTTTATGATGTTTATTTGATTTCATATTAGTATTATATTGTAAAAAGAAACTTATTAAATTTATACAATTTCTTATGAAGATTCCTACTATTGTTAGGTCATTGAAAAAAACAAAAATCTTACAATATGCTTGTACATTTGTATGCCTAGATATATTGTAAGATTTAAGGCATCGATGCCTTAAATCTTACAATATATCTAGGCATACAAATATATTTTTCAATAATGTCCAGATTGCATTTGTATTAAATAAGCATAAGCTTTATTTTAATACATATACAATTCTGGGATACTGTGATTCCAAATAAATTTTTAGGGAGCTATGGAGATACAGCATAATTATCAAATGGTAATTATATTGTTTCTCCATAAAAACACATTTTATATGAGAAACATATTAGGAATTACTGTTAAATCACAGTATCCAAAAGATTTATGGCATAACCATGATTACTTTTAAAATGTAAATGTATCTGCATTGTTACATATATAATGATTGGCAGTAGAGTTGTTATAGATAGAAAATCTCAGCCTTTTATATAATACAGTATAAGATTATGAAAAATTAAAATATAGTTAGATTATATAATTTGTTATAGTATAATGGGTGGCCAAACTGTGGCTCTTTGGTATCTTCAGTGTGACTCCGTACCATGAATGTCAATAGTTAATATAGAGCAAATATCTACTTAATTTAAAAATATATGTATTTGTAATTTGTTTATTGTAAAAGGTAGTATTCGTCTATATGAAATAAATGCATTTGAAGTATTTAATAAACAATTTTTGAAACCATTGTTAAGATTACTCATAAAAACTGATGCAGATTTCATTGATCCAAAAAGAAACTGATTGTGGCTCTCAACTATTTGAGATTCTCCTAAATGGCTTATAATGAAATGAAACTTGGCCACCCCTGTACTATAATTATAATTAGCTAATAAATACAATTTAGACACCCAATAATCAGGAAATTAGTTTTCTCCGAAAAATTGCAATTTCTCAAAAAAATCAGAATTATGGACAATGTGCATTTAACATTATAAAAGTAAATTGTATACATACATGCATTCAGGTATTTTATTTATTGAAAAAAGAAGCAAGAAATTTATTTGCATTAAGAAATTATTGTGATATTTGTAATTTTTAATTTGATTCTAATTTTGATCACCACTTACTTGAGATATAATAAAATGAGTCTAGTGCAGGGGTCGGCAAACTTTTGAGACGAGCCAAATTGTCCTCGACATTAATTTTAAAGTTATTCGAGAGCCGCAAATATATTTTTACAGATAAGAAAAATTTAAAGTAGCAATATAGAGAGTTATAATATTAATTATATCTTTATTAAATGAAGAAAAAAAAATCACACAAAAATTGCTCTCGTTGGTTTTAATAAGTGTGAGCAATGATCTTTCATTTCTTTAGAAAGTTTCTGTATGTCCAGTTTGTAGCCAGTCATTTTCAATTTAAGGCACGCATCTTAATGCCACGAAGTTTTATGAGATCTATAAAACAAATGGAATCGACATTATGTGAATAAAATTCTTTAAAAATTTTATAAATAAAACTATGATAATTTTATTTTCAATTTTACTTTAGAGCCACATGTATGTATCTAAAGAGCCACAGTTTGACAACTGCTGTCTAGGGCATTTAAAAATCTTTTCAGATATTACATAGATAAAAAAATTAATTAAACATCAACACTGGGTTGCAGATTAACTGGGATTAACTTGTAACTATGATAATTGAGAGTTTACAGTAGTTTAGTGGTTCTCAACTTTTTTTGTAGCGGTGGAACACTTTTGGTATTAAAGAAGAATGGTGCTCCCCTATTTTTCTATAACTGTCTAAAGAAGGAAAAATTAATAAACTGCAGAATGGACAATACAAATAGTTTATTATTTGTTAGAGACAAAAATATATAATATGCAAAATCAAACTATAGTCTGTTTCACCTTAACATCGGCCTGACCTCAAGAAATGTTGTCGCCATGAGATCTACAGTAGATACCTAACATGCGAAAGTGTGTTCTTCTGCCAATAGATATTTTAATGTATAAATAGGAATATAAATATTATAAGTGAATATTAACCAAGTAGAAGTAGAATATCTCAGTTATTTATGTGGAATTGTATCAAAACTTAGCTTTAGAATTGAAAGGTCA
>WUQG02416571.1:0-40820 GCA_011317285.2 Androctonus mauritanicus | reverse complement strand
CAACGAGATGCGCTATATGAGTATCATGCTGCGAGATGGATATCCTCATGAGTATTATGAGAGTAAGAAAAGTGTGTTTTAGTTCTTTTTCTGTGCAACGATAGCCTTTAGTTGTCTTTCTACAAAACATTTCAATGCCGAAAGCTTCTGTTTTCAAAAATCTACAAAAATTCCCAGTGTTCTGGATCTCTAAGAAGTGTCGTCAGTTCTCCGAGAACTTTTGTAATCAAAATAATGTTTTAATAAATAAAAAAAAGTTCAAATTAATTTTTTAAAATCTACTTGAGACAGTTAGAAAACGATACTTTTGGAAATTGAAGATAAATGTATCAATAGAACTTCAAATTTGTCACTTTTTGTTAGTAAATATTTCACCAACAAAAGGTGACAAATTTGAAGTCCCATTGATACAGAATCATAACATATTTTGGCCAGGATTCAAAATTAGAAGAAAAAAAAATGACACGAAAAAAGAAGCAAAGTTCGGTGTTACTTTGCGGATTGACTTCACTTCCGGCACAGAAAGTTTTTTCGGGGAGACAATCCAGAAATAAGTCCTGTCAGCGACTTTGTAAACAACGTTATAAAGTAGATGGATTGTTTAAATTGTTTCACGCCATATCAAAATATTAGCCTTTGTAGGGATCTTCTCAAAGAAAGATTCAAATCGCCATTCTTCAAAACAAAAAAACAATTGTCTTAAATTCGAACTAGTTTTCGTTTGAACTCGCGAGAAATTAGTTTTAGCTTTAAAAAACTGTTTTACAGGAAACACTCAAAATAATTTAAACATGACGAAGCAAAATTTCTGGACCTATTTTGGTTCAAAAACGTCAAACTCGAACACCAACAAGTAATTCTAACCTGTCACAGAAATAACCTCGGCTAAATATACAAACTTGTGTTTCTTGTGTCGTTAAACCCTATAACAATATTGGCGGGTGACAATTAAAAAGAGTAGGAGGTTCTGCCCCTCTGTCAAGGTGGAGTTAATGCAATCTCGAACTCCCATTGGACCGTTCACACTATTGATCCACCTGTTGTCGATCACGGATGTACGCCATTGGGTCAATGGACTTTAGCTGGGTCCCGGATGGCATCACCTCTTCGAATTCTCAAAAGTAATTCATGTTACTTATATTATTTTAAGGAAGTATTATTTGTTTTATTTTTTTGCACCATTTCAACTCAACTGTTACATGCTGAAATAGGTTCTATTAGTTCCTTAACATAAATGCGAAAGTCATTATGATATTTAGTTAGGAAGCCTACATCTAACTATCATAATATATATAAATTTAATCCATTTTTATTATTTAAATATTTCATGTTCTAAATAAAACTTAAATCTTATGGTATAGAATTTCCTTTTCTTTTCTTTAATAGAAATTCTTTATGATGTTTGATAGATTTGGTTCACGAACTGCTACATAGCTTGAGTTCAAAATTTATATATGGTATTAATCTTATGAAAGATTTCTAGTCTAATAAAAGAAAATTCAAATATATTTTTGTTTAAACTGTAACGAAAGAGTTGATTTTATTTTTGGAGTGATTGCTCATACTATATACAGCAGATTCTTATAGATGTAAAAGATTTCCGATTATATGCTTAAATTCTGATGAATTTTTCAGTTTATCACAGTCTACTTTTAACACGAAGCCCTATAAGAGTTTATTTCCACATTATCGTCTACTATAAATTCAAAAAATTGATTTACGATTATTAAGACCTTTATGTCCTGTTACCTCCACAGAATATCGAAGAGTATATACATATTGTAAAGTAAAAAACGAATCGGATTTTTTATATGTATATACTTGTATATAAAATTCAGATAACGTTGTCTAAAATAAGTTTTCATCGAGGGTCAAGACACGAACGATCAGTTTTCATCAGTTGTATGACTGCAATGGCAAGCCAGGGGCAAACAGGAAGCTGCAGGTGGGACTACATCTTGAACAGGGGTAATCCGATCAGTGGCCAAGTTGTCCAAGCTTTGACAAGGTAGTCTTACGGTTCCTAGCGACTTGCCGAGCGTAAAGTGGCGTCATCAAGGTCAAGTATCTCATAGATGTGATCAAAAAATACACAAGGCACTCAGCGGATAATGCTGAACGGAATAAGAAGCAGTTTCTCTCTTTTTTTTTTTTTTTTTTTGTGCATCTATTTAGTAGGCGGCAATATTCTCGTATCGCGATTCAGATGCAATATTATTTTTCTATATTTATTTATTACATTTTTTGAATAATTTCATATAAAATAGCAATATGTTTTTTATTCACGAAGAATTTGAATTGTTTAACTAATTTACTATATTTTATCAAAAAATGAAATTCGACATTTCGCTGACAAAATTAAACTTAATCTGTAATCTATGATAAGTTATTCCTTTTTATTGACTTTTTCCATAAGATTCTTTTCAAAACGAAAAATTTGGAAGCCTTAATTAGATTGATTCCTTTCATAATGTAAATTTTTTAGGGGCATACCCTATTATAGCCGTTTTAACAGCTTCTAAGAATCCTATGGATACAAAATCATGGTCCTAGAGATTATAATTTCTAACGGTATGCCTCATGGTGAATATTTAATACTGCGTTTTATTACATGAGCATCGATACCAATCAGCCACGTGACAGGCACAATTGAATATAGCAGATTGCAAGTTTCCATCTCTCTGCTTTCTAATCAGCACATCATTGGTTCATTGTATGCAGTTACTGAGGCGTGAAGTCTCGCCTCCCTGTTAGAAGAAGCGGCACAGTAGCCGTGGTGTCTGGCACAATGCCTAATCCTTTTCTACTTACGACTAATCCGCTGTGAGGGCAGAAATAGGTGAAAAATGAAGATAAGATCCTTATCGTTCGCTCCTTTCTCTCGTAACTACTGCTTCTATCATTCGAACGTAACCGCTCCTATTAATTGCAAATTAGGTGTTTCCATCTTTGCAAATATTAGATTTACAAAAATAATGCATACCAAATTGATAAAACTTGCTTAGTTATCTTCTACCGATGCAAAAATTTGAGTTAGTAGAAATTCAGCTTTCAAATCCCAATTTAAGTGAAGAACGGCGATTCATCATACTTAAAGGATAAAATCTTTTTACATGAATGGTTCATATCAATTATTTATTGACTTTTTGCATTGTGTTTTGTTCTATACTCTTTTAATCGCTTAAAAAACAGGATTCTTTTCAAAAATAAGTTTAAAAACGGTCATTTATTATTTAATTTCAGATGATCTTTTCTATTATTATTATTATTTTCAAATCAAGAAAATACAAAAGACCCCCTAAACCCTTATACAGAAAACATAAAAATCAATCAAAACTTTTGTATCTGCCATAATCTAGTAACAATAATGGATATTGGCTCTTTTCTTTGTCAATAAAAAAAAAGATTAAAATTGCAGCAACATCGACCTTCACAATCGTCGATAAAGAACTGTAAAAACACAAAGAGCTTTTTACAGCGTAACAATGAGCAAAACCAGATTGAAAATCCTGTAACGATCTTTCGACCTTCAAAATAAGGTAGAAGGTAAGAGGGTGCGATAAAAAAAAATGGACTTTTGGGTTGCCAACTTGATGAATGTCGCTTCCGAAACGAATGTCCATTTGTCCTTGAAAGCCATTCATTTGTCCAGTTGACTGCAATAATTCGCTATGGCTGTAAATTATTGTATCCTCGCAACTTTTCTCACACTTTTTTTAAGTCGTTTGTTACGCTTCTGATAACCGAAAAAAAATTACTTTCTTTTCCGTAGATGATGATAAAATACCTTATAAAGGGAATATAAATTTATGATATTTGTTGTAACTTCCTAAAGGACTAGGGCGTATCGAATGAGACTATCATTTTCTGTCAAGGAACGAAACGTGTTGCGCTTCTAAAGATTAAAATGCCTACCTCCTTCTATTAAGCACTATTGCACTTTTCAAATATAAATTCAATTCGTTTTCTAAAGGGCAGATGTTTTTCTCTGCAGTAATTTACGTCAAGTATAAATTCTTAGCAACATATAGTTTTCGATTTTATTAATATAACAATGTTCTGTGCCAATACTGTAATTAGAACCTTAAAACAAGCAATGGTATCAAAGTAAATCAAATTCTTAAAAATGGAAGCATAATCAAATTTCCTGATGGTTTGACTTTAATTAAACCTTGATTATTAGTTTTTGTAGTACTTTACGTTTTTATTTATCTGATTTAAAAAAAATATAGTCTATATAGGATAAAAATCGCCTGCCACAGATCTATCCATCATGATATACTGAATCTAAATAGGTTTACTTTATTATAGAAATTAGTAATCAAGATTTAACTAAAATAAAACCATTGGGAAATCTGATTTTGCCAGCATTTTTAAGAATTTAATATTTACATTTGCCTATTTTTAAGAAGTTCTTCATTACGGTAAAATTATAAAAATTGACAAAATTAAAACGTATAAAAAATATTATTTGAATGTATATATATATATGTGATTGGATTATAAAGATCTTTCATGAAACTTTAAAGTGATCTTGTGAAGGTTTCATAAAACTTTAAAGTGTTTCATGAAGCCTTTATAAGATCTTCATAATTCAAGTTCATGAAACACTTTAGAGTTTCCAAACTAGGGTGTTAATTTATAATTTGGACTATAGAAACTAAATAAAAATTTCAAAAGGATCTAAGAATATATTTAGAACTGATCATATGTTTAAATTATAAAAAAAAATATTTTACGAATATGTATTTGATAAAATTTCTTCGTAACTTTTGTCGTAACTCTTAAACTCTCGTAAAAATAACATTCACGTTTTGACTCAAGATTAACATTATTAATGTAACCTTTAGTTAATCTAACTTCGGTATTATTGTTAAATATTTAACTAGTCAAACAGGCCTCATATTAGAGAGATAAATAAAGTGTGACAGAATGTAAAACGTCAACAGGTTGATCCTGTTTGGAAGAACTTTTCCCTCTTCTTTCCGTTCCCGTCTGTCAAATCTAATATCAGATGGAACGGTAATATTCTTTTTTTCTTTTTCTTTTTTTTTACAAAAGGAAAAGCAGGGAGAAAAAATATAGCTAATCTGCGAAAAGTGAGTGTACTATCTCTTCTCTGATCTGTAGAGAGCCTTAAGGACTAATCTGATTGACACAACTACCTCTTCTATATAATTTAAAGATATATAAGTAGGCCCTTAGATCAAAACCTTGCCTTGAGCTGCTTGGAGAATTTATGTAATTAAGACATTTTATTTATGAATGAAAAGAAAAAACTGAGAGAATATTATTTGACTATTCGTAGAATAGACTATACAGAATTAAATTTATACAAAAAAGTGACGAATAGATTTTGTATTAATCATCATGAATATCAAAGTAATGATAGAATATGAGAGCTTAGTCTTTCATTCTGAATTAAAAAAATATAAAACGTTCAAAAACTAGGCCCCTATATACAAACATAGAATTCAAATCTGATTGTTGGCCTTAAAGTAATATTGTATGCCTAGCAACTGCCGAACAGATTTTTGTCAATTAAAATTTACAATATCTGAGAATTAGATGATACCTTCCTGTTACCTCATTAACTAGATGCTATTGTATTTAATTACCAAAAGATATCAATAGAATGTTCAATTACTGTAAAAGCCTTTAAAATAGAAACATATTTGTTTCTTTCCGAAACTTAAACCATTCATTTGGACGCTATCGGATTAAAGAGTGAGATTCGTGTCTTCATAATTATGAACCATATTCAGTAAAAATTTTCTTCCTTCTCCAACTAAAAAAAAGTTGTCTCTTTCTTGTCAAAGATAGACAACGATGGATTAACGCACACACTTTTCATGATAGAATTACATAGGGGCTACTTAACAAATCTTCGTGCGTTTAAGATACAAGCATCTTTAAATTGATAATTCAACATTAAAATATTATTGACAATTTTATTACTCTGAGTTGATTCAGATCGATATAGACAGATCTGTTGTTTTTATATCTAAACGTAAAAAGTGTTAATATTACAATTTTAATATTTTTATTACATGGAATAAGTTTATTTTTTTATTTTTTTTTAACCAAAATTGTCATCAAACTGAGTCATTTTATTACTTTAATTTTTTCTTTTACAGAAGACAAGAAGCGCAACTAGAACAGCGAAGTCGTATTTATGTCTTTATAGATTTCGATAAGTCTCATGATAATAGATGAAGTCGTCTATGTATTTAAGAATTATCAATAGATAAATATAAAAATTATTCGTTAGGCTAAAATAGAATTTTGTTTTTTTTTATAATATTGTAATTTTTAATTATTTTTTTGGATTAAATCAAACATTAATAATCAATATACAGTAACATACTTAACAGAACTACATAGGCTATTATTAGAGAACATTATTCTTGTAAACTAAGAAAATCAAGAATTCTAATCATATTTTTTTCTAATTGATACTATTTCATGATAAATTTTTCATTAATTTAGGACATAATGATGTTCAAACAGTCCATCAGACTGTTTCAATAAGTTATAGTGCAAAGCTGTCAAATTTTATTATTATTATTCGTTCCGTCTTAGCAGGTGATGAAATTAAAACATTGCAGAAAGATCCAAAAAATTAAAGTGGGTAAAATAAAGAAGCGTTGGCGGATAGACAGATCGTTTCTCCGGTTGTGCTAGAAAAACCACAATCAATTTGGCAGGATAGAGAAGCACATTACTGAAACGAGTGGTGAGTGTAATCGCATTTCACACGTTTGGTCCTGGTTATATTATGGTCATGTCCCGAAGAGATTGATGATGCAACTGCTGGGGGACGAAGGGAGCTGCAAATGAATCGAGCTGCTCTCTTCTAAACATCCATTCAGCTGTCTCCCTTACTTTTTTATGCTTTGTAGGAATTCCTTCGAATTGAAATCCAACTAATCAATTGTCGGTGGCTTAAAAGTGATGAAGATCAGCCAAGCTACGAAGAACAGATGAAATACTTAAAAAACATTTTATCATCTGCACGTTTTAGTTACAACTATAAACTTGTCAAGAATATGTGAGTGCTCTTTTCTGTTGATTAGTCCAGATTTAAAAATCAATATGCAATTTCTGAGAGCTTTGGTTTTTAATCTACTGTATATATCCTAGATCATACCTTAGTCTATCTATAGATGCTAATTCTACCAAAGATAACTTGAAGTTCTAAATATCACCATGCTTACCATAATGCAAGTTTTCTTGTTCCATTCCTAATAATTTAAAATAATTCCCACAAAAAATTCGGTGTATGGTCTGATTAATCTAGTTTTTTTTAAAATACCACTATCAGCAGAAGTCTAGAACTATAGGCTATAATATGCCTTTATAAAACAGAAGATAGGCTTATTTTTAAGCTTCCTACCTAGTCAAAATTACTATATCTAAAATAATTGATAAAGGTTAAGATCTCATTCGTCTACGAGTTTGTAATAACAACTTCGATTCAAATTTTACCAAAAGTGGTCCTTAATACTTAAAACAGTTTATCAAATTTACTTCAGGCTAAATTCTGACAAAACTGAGAATAAATCAATAATTATTAGCTCCACAATTCTCTGCAAAACAGAGCATTTCAAATTTTCATTAGTCATAGGAATTAGTTGCGCTTTGCCTACTCTATCTTAAGGAGTGAGTTTTTTACAAAGTGTTATAGATAACATTCAAAATATATTTCTTTCTATAAAAGGTAGATATGATGAATTTCAATTTATAAATCTAAATTCCTGTATGCTCTGCTGAAAATGATCTATAAACTTCTTTAAAAATGGCATTTCTCGGAAGATCATGTCTTTTTATTTTTAAGAACAAATGATAAATATATTATTTTTAAATATAAAGTTTTATTTTGCACATTTGCAGATACAGAAAATAGTTTAGGATCGAAGTCTATAGAATTATACCAGTCGACTAAATTAATTTTTTGGGCCTTCCGCTATTCCTCAGCGGGTGATAGTATAATAAATTTTTTAAAAACCCTTCATAAAATTAATGGGCCAACTGTTGGGCCATCTTTATAGAAACTTTCGACCACAACGGCTGTTTACTATGTGCTTTGCTGGAAGTTTAGGAAACATCTGTTCGACTTCCATTCAGCAGTTGGTCGGAGATCTTCAGAATGGAAGGGGAGATAACGTCAGAGAAGAAATTAAATATTCACAAAGGTTTTTCAAGTCGAACAGACCACATCTGGTTCGATAGTAGAATGATTAAAGATCCAACAGAAATCACAAATGAGTTGCAAAGCGGTAGGTCTTCCAATGTAGACCAACAACGGATGTGAACTTATAAAAAAAATCTGGAAATTTTTATGTTTGATAACAGCATAGCTATAATGCAGTTTAATATTCACACCATTCTTATGCAACAGCTTCTTCAAGTTTGAAACAATGTTTCATCCATGTTTATTTGTAAAAGTTAAAAGATAATGCATAAATTTAGACTTGAGTTGTTTACATATAGGCCTAAGCAAAGTATATAAAAATAAATTCAAATTGTATACGTTTGAAAAAATTCAAAGGGCAAAATGAGAAATTTATCGAAAAGATATTGATTTCTTTATAATAAAAAATTATCCTACTAAATAATAATTTTCAAGCACAGTTTTCTAGAACATAATTAACCTATTGTAACTCTACATAGAAGATGTACTTTGGAAAATATTTTTATTATTCTGTTCACAAAATTTAATTGAGAACTAGTGACTCTATCTTATCTAAAGCACAAATATACTAGATTGTTACGATGTTCAGATGTATTCATTGCATCATTAATACGTTGTTCATCTCATATTTAAAGTAGAATAGATATAAATCGATAAAAATTTTAAGCATTATTCTGAACGAGAAGTTTAGAAAAGTATCGCAAACTGTCTAGACACAGGTTGACAATCGAATTGACCAAAATAGCCTGATGCTGTCATTCGATAGTCCCTCAAGAAAAGATAGACTTTAAGGGGAGAAAGAAATTGATCCTTATCTCTCCTCGCCTTGTCTAGAACGGGTAGAAGGTTCGTTTTTCTCTTTCATCTCCTCCTCGACTATAATTTTGTTATTTTTTAGCCATAAAACTGCAATCCATGTCTTATTATTTACCATTCTTTGACCTCCTGCTGTAGACATAAACCATGTTCCGGCTTAATGACGAAAACGTAACTTGAGATCCGAGTCTTCTCTGTAACAAGCTCTGAAAGACGAATGAGAGAAAAAGAAGTGAAAATCTTACTACCCTTCAATCTGTTTAAGACTAATTCTATCTAGAAAACACATTATATTGTATGTAAGACTTACATTGAATTAAGTTCATAATATTATACTATTAAATTTTATTTTAGAGAAATAAGATTGATTTTTATAACTTAAATATTGGCATTCGTTAAATATGTAGATGATAAAGTTTTCATAAAGATCTAAAAATTTTTTAACCAGTAACTTATAAAATAAAATCCGAAATCGCACCGAAAAAAGATTAGGTCATATCTAAAATATGTTCTAACCATAATTCCACTCGAATAAATTGTTCTAAAAAGAATTGCAAGATTCTCAAATAAGAAAAAAATCCCTTTGCGCTCTCATCACTGCCTGACGGAGTATCTAGAGCAAATAATTTAGGACTGTGTGTGCCCATCTATAAATATAAGGGTGTGTATAAGGGTGAAGGAGCCGGCAGAGAAGGACGAGTAATGAAATTTCTAAATGCTCTTTCCATTGTCAGATGTAATGTTTTGATGACGGATGATAGTAACGTCTACCTATCAGATTCGCTTAGGTTGAAAGGATCACGCAGCTGTTTGATTCCGATACAGCTGGAGGTGGTTATACTTCTCGTTCTGCGTGTCAGCTCTCGCTGCACGCAGCACTTGTTTTTATTGCCTCCATAATGCTTTCAGATATATCAGCGATACTTTATCTTTTTCTATAATTTTCTTACTAGATCCACCAGGTTGTATGTAATTCGGTACGTGCCAGTTGTGTAATAGCTTCTTTGAATTTTTTAATAACCTTTACCATCGACTTTTTTGAATCTTCGCTTCCTTTTCTCAGTCTATCTAAGATATTTATAAAATTGGTTTAAAGATTAGATAGATTTTAAACGAAATTAAATATTGATATTGTAGAAGATCAGATAGATTCAGAACTGCAAAGAAACGAACTCTTAAAAAATGATGAAATGTAAGTTTTACAGTATTTAAGTTAAATAAAAGGATTACGAAGAAGTAAATTGCACATTTTAAAGTTGAAAATGACAAATTTCAGCAATAACATCACGAAAATTCGAGTAATTAAAAACAATTTAGCAATTTCGTAAATGTATGTATGATAGCTACATACGCTTCAAACTTCAACAGAAAATGCCGAGCTAAAACTGCAGTTCAGGAACTGAATTGTACTAATATATATAAGCAATTTACAGGTGTGCTGTCATTATTATTTATCTGAAACGGATGCTTAGACAATCAAGAATCAGCTAAGGACCATCTGCACCCATTTGTCTTTCAACACCTATCAATAATTAGTCGGAAGTGTCCTGATGTCTAAAAAGACTCGATTATATATCATCGAACGCTTTTCCAATATCATTTGTTAACAATTTTCTTTGTCCTGATTACTGTATAATTAATTAAATAACCAAATTAAACATTTGGAATCGTATAAAATTGGAATATCTTATGAATATAATTAATCTTCACAAGTTTGAATTCATACAAGCGAAACATTAAGCTCCAGTTATGCTGGTATAACATTAAAATGTTTAAAATGTCATGTTTCGAATTAAATATTGGATATAGTAAATCTGTTAAAATTTATTTTTTGGAGAGGATTTTTAATAAATTTTATTAGGAATATAGTGGATATTTCACAGATATCTACTATATAAACCTATAGAGTTTAATATTAAGTCACTGTTTTAATAACTTTTAATCAAATAAAATTAAATAAATTCACATTGTTTTATTCATCATCTATGAAATAATTCTTTAAAAATATACTTTTATATACTCTCATTTTAAACTTAAATTTAATTTTATTAGATTAGAATTTTTCTTCAAAACTTCTTAGAAAAAACTTAACTTTTATGAATAGATGAAATTTATTTAATAAATTTAAAATATACATTAAAATAAATCTAAAATTAATTGTAATATAAATCAAAAAATTTATAAACCAAATTGAGTAGAATTTTACAAAAAAAAGAAAAAAAAAAGAGAGAGAAGAAAGAAAATTAATAAACACCAAACAAACCTTTGCCCTTTTGGTAGTATCGAAGTCCGATGGGCAAAAAATCAAAATAAAAATAACTAGAGGGTGTCTGCATTTATGACGTCATAGCAAACAGTGAAGCTCATTCTTCTTGGCTTGGGGCTGTGGGCGGAAGCGCAGGGGCTACAGACAAAGAGAGTCATTTGGCACGCCTCTACTTCTCACGACTCGTGGCCCTTCCGACTTCATTTACAAACTAAAAGCATTAATAGACTTTCGGTTTACTTTTACAATTCTGAATGGTGAAAAATAGAAAAGAAGAACAGTTTACAAATTGTTTTCTTAGATTAGTCATCATAGCTTTAGGGAAAATCGAGATATTATGAGTTCTTCTATAATCAATTGGCTATACATTTTTTTTCGATTGAGTCTTTCTTATCTTATTTATAAAATCTCGGTTATAAATGGAGATATTTATGAAATCTTAATTAATGTTTAGTGATTTAATATATTCAACTAAGCGCCTGGAATTAAAAATAGTTTTCTGATTTAAATTAAAGAGTTAACAGTTTGCAATCTATAAGTTTGGGAATAATATAATTTGCTTTTGTTAACAGTTTTTTAATTTAAAATTTAAGCTTTTCTTTTTGATTAATAAATTTTATCAAGATTGAAATTATATAAACTGATGCATCGATGCATTTATCATAAAAAAATATATATAAATATACTGCATGCACTTTTACTTTGCATCCTAAACAATTAGGTAAACATACCAATTTACCCTTTCTGGCACGTTTCGAACAAATCTTTCAACAAAACAAGATTTCAATCTGTATTGGGCCATCAAACCACGTCATTACAAGATCAATGGCCTAAATAGTTCCACCCAACTGCATTTTTATTGGTATAGCACTTGATGACGTTTTGTTTGGGCAGATCCTCCACAATACGTAAAAATCCTACTTAGGCCCCCAATTACGACGCAAAGATACAGAATAACATTACTGTATAAGAAAACAGTGACCACGGAAAAAAAAAATTGTTATCTGCAAGTTTAAAGTTGACGAAAGCAGACGTTTTAAACTCTGTTATCTGCTGACCTTTTACTTAATGGTTCCTAAATAGAAGATAGGTTTCGTTTATTATTATAAGTTTCGCAATAAGTTGGTTCTAATGATTCAGCTGGAAGTATCATGTGAAGCAGTCGATAACATTCGACGTCCTGATGTAAATCGATACCAAGAAAAATAATTAAAATTTACGTCTTTCTTTTGACTTTTACGAGCTGCGCATTTTGTAATTATGTTGCTCTGATTTATATAAAATTTAACGATTCTAATTTACAGTTTAGTTATTACAGAAATGAACTGTCATGGTTATGAATTTATATATAAAAATAACAAAACAGAACTTGCAAAGATCTTTTGCCAGGTCTTGCTTGTCAGTAAAATAATCAATGAGGCGAATATATTCGAAAAGGATTGACAAACCATTTTTATAAAGTGATGAAACGAACCTAGAAATTCAAAAATAAATCATACTGAAGGTCTGGTTGTGTTAACAAAGTATGATGAAGGTCTTTCTAGAAATAAATAAACTAACAAGTAAGCTAAATCTTACATTTTTTTTTTTATAGTTGAAACCCTTAAGATTTAAGTTTTGTTAAGCTCTAAGTCAATCGAATTCGAATTAAAAGTAATCAATGTTTTGAAGTTAAATAACTGATAAAATTGACATCATAAATTATTCAATATTTTGTGGATCTACAGTATAAATTTCGAGAGATTTATAAATTTTTGAGATCCCAAAATTTAAAAAGTTTTAAAAAATATTTCATGCTTAATACAGAGAAATTCTGAAGGATGGCTCTTAATCTATAATGATATCGCAAGTTCGCAAGTCACTATATCGAAAATTTGATGAAAGAATGATGTTGAAAAGAAAAAACAAAGAAGATTTTCAAATAAAGTGATTTCAAAATAATCTTGAAAAATGAATCTAAAAATGGAAATTCTTAATTACACTATTTTTAACACTAAATTTATCTGATACTAGAGAGCCTGCTATAATTATAATCTAGATCAGGGGTTCTTAACCTTTTTTGTTCCATGGACCCCTTTATCTGTTATATGAAGGCCATGGACCCTTCTCCTGTTAGGTGAAGGCCACGGACCCCTTCTCAGAATAATAATTTTAAACTGCCCAAAATAAAATTACAAAGGAAATCATTTATATTAAAATACAGTTAACAAAATAAAAAACATGATACAGTAATATATGTTCTTTTTTTAGCACATTGAATAATAATAAAATACATTTAATATATAGGAAACTTCAAGATACATTTTATTTATTAAAGACATGTATGTGTGATCAATATATCAACAACAACAGTCAGCACTAACAACAACAACAGTCTTCACACTAGCAACTAATACTATTATAATTTATTGCATATCTTTATAAGAGAAGGAAATAATGGATTTAATTAGCGATTAATGAAAATAAAAATAATGAGTTGATTTCTTTTCTCATCCAAGCACGCGGACTCCTGAAATCTTTCCACGGGCCTCTGGTTAAAAACCCCTGATCTATATAGATGGATGAACTAAGTTTGGCCTAGAAGTTTCAAGAAAATTCTTCTAGATTCTAGATGGATAATTTTCTATTATTTTAACATTACATAAAAATGAATTTTAAAATAAAAATTATAAAGTAGGATGGAAATTGTTTTAAAGTGGATTTCAGGATATGCATTACATATCCACATAAAGGCCTATATTCTGATTGATATTCCCAATTTAGTATGCAAAACGATTAAGATTCCGGAAGCAAACTGAAAAATGTCAACATATTTAGATCTATCTGTTAAATAATTTATTACCAAAATACTTTAAGTGTGTCACCCCGGAAAAAAAAAATTCTAAAACACTTGTCCGTCATAATTTTCGGCATTCTTTTTAAAAAATTTGGTACGAATCCAAACAACAGCTTTTCAATATTTCGAAAAGCGAAAAAATTGACGTAACGTTAGAATAATGAAAATGATTTTTGCCAAAGAAATATTTAAGATATTGATTCACTTTTTAACAAAAAATAATAACCAATATAAATTATTTTCGTGCAGATAAAGCAATTGAGTTAATGAAAATTGATATAAAAATTAATTATTACCTCCATTGCGTCATCTTAAAGTTTGTACAGTGTTGCATTTTTAAATTTTGTTTTATTGAATCCCTTAAGCAAAATAATAATTTTAATAAAAAAACTATTTATCATGCAATTATTTTTTTGATATTGTAAACAGTCATATATAGGCCTATATCAATATTTTTCCAGAGCGATTTAATACATTTAATTTTAGTTAAAAATTTTGAAAAATCATTAACATTTTTGTTTTTTAACTTTCTCAAAAATATTTTGCAGAATTAAATGTCAAAAATTCGTGCTTTAAAGACCCATATGTTAAAAGCGTAGAGGGAAACTTTATAGTTTTTTTTTTTCAATTATAAAGGAAAAATTAATTTAGTACCAGACATTTTATGAGTAAAGTCACCAAAGAGAGGGGAAAAAACCGAATCAGAAAACCACACAGAGGAAAAAAGACGGATCTCTCAAGAGAGATCCCTATTTTACAATTTTAAAATGTATTTTTCTTAAAGGACAAAACCTGGTTTGGAAATGTTATTCAACAATTTCCGCCATATTCCTCCGGGTATTTACAAATGCTGCACTTCTACCCAATTTATTTTCTATCTACAAGACCTGATTCGGATGAGATCTGTTTTTCTTTTTTTTTCAATTTATTCTCTGTGAATAAATAACTTTACCTTAATTTTCTCGTCCTAAATTTTATTTATTTATTTATTTATGCACAACTTTAAAAATTTACCCTATTTCTTCGGGTTATGCTTAAAATTTAAAAATTGCAAAATAAATTCATAAATATTTTAAAATAGCGTGGGTAAAAATTGATACATCGTTGGTAGTTAAACCAAACCCAAAGATAAATCGAGATAGTAAAATTTTAGTTTTAGTAGATGCCAGAATAATTCTGGAAATTCAGACCTTTGAAGATTTTGGTTGCATTTTTCATTGATAAAATCAAAAAATTAAGTTGGTAGAAGCGCACTACTCATCTTTTTTTTTCTAATGTATAAGACTGATGCGTTAATGACCTGTCAAACCTCATAATAAGGCAGATGTCTATGTGTAGAAGCAAACGATTCCTGATGTCGATCTGTTTGCCTTCAAGCGGAGACGTCGCCTCTACTTTATTGACTTATCTAGGTGACTATAGGAGACTCGAAAACGCCTCAGAAAAGTAACAAAATAGCAGATTTGTCTTAAAGAATTTTGCAAATAATGCAGAGAAGTTTGAACAGTCTGATATCTATTCGGTTCGTGCTATATCAATATCTTTAAATTTATTACACAGTTTTAACGATGCAAATGTAAAACTTACAAAGAATGAAAATATAGAAAACTTTTTAAAGTTTATCATAAAATGTATAGTTATAGAATTATTCGATCGTATGTATATATTTTTATAGAATTTCATATTTTATTCTTTTAATTTGCGTTACAAATATGACTGTTACTAATTTAAAAGTTCGGTTAAATTTAATTTAATTTTGAAAATAACTTCTTAGTTAAAAAAAGTTTACATTTTGTAAGTTTAAACTCTTCTTAAAAGAGTTATTTTATGCAGAAATCAAAGAATATGAAATATGCACAATCTATTCTCTATAACCTATGCTAATCTACAGGCCTAGTAAACAAATCAAAAATTGTTGGCCTATATTTTATGCTAATCGTTGCTATTTATATATTTTTTTCTGAGTTCGAAAACATTTAAAGAAACCATAAATTAGAAAAATATCATATTTATGAAAAAGAGGAAATTTTTATTTATTTTTTATAGATATTTACTATAAATTTATTACCAGTGGATAGACACTTATTGAGCAATGTTGATATTCGTTACGCCAATCGCGGTCTTCACGAACTCTCGAATTGGTTATCAAAAAATTAAAGAAATGTAGTGTAGATAATAATTCTTAAAATATCTGTACTGATTTTAATATTAATATATGAAATCAGTCATCATATTTGAACGTTAAAAAACGGAAAGGTTAATCTCTCCACTTTAACTAAGAAAATATAAAAATTAAAGAGGTCTATCTAAATTTGCTGCCTCACTTTATTTTTAAGAGTATCGTTATTGCATATATTTTAAAAAATATATTCAATAACGATACTCAGCACAGCATAAAATAAAAAAAATTCAATATAGTTCATATTATAATATTAATAATTATGTTATAATTTTCAATTTTCGTTGTTAACTAGATTTTATTTAACTTATCAAGATACTGTATATAATCAAATATTTTATATATTTACTTCGCATATCATGTATTACTGTATAGGACTATAAATATACTTTTTATATAGACAGATGAATAAAAATAGTTGATTAAAATGTTACTGTGATTCATATATTTATAAAAAAGCACGATTAATAATAATTTTATCTGTCTTATCGATTGTTAAAGTTGAATTCTCAATACTTTTCATATTTTTGCATTTTTATTTGATTTAAAAATGTAATACGATTACATTATAAACATTTATCATTTATCAGGTATATGCTTAGATAATTAGATTTATTTAAATTCTTGTATAGGCCTATTAATAAGGGTGAATGTGATGACTTCAAATTCAAAAATGAGCTAACTTGTGAAGCATAATAGTAATCATATTTTAAAGAAGGTATTTTTTATTTATTTATTTTTTTTTTGAGATAAGAGAAGAATGCTCATAATCTTTAGGATACAGCTATAGGATTTTTGATCTGATGTCAAAAATCGATAGCAGTTTTCATAATCCTTCGATCTAAAATATATTTTAAAACAACAGGATAAATGTTACTGAACAGATATAATTTTCCATCGCTTGTAGATTTGATTTTTTTTTTATATTAAATTTCTATATAAATCTTATAATGAAATTATATTTATGTTTAGTATTTAAATACTCGAATCATTTTACGATAATATTAATATTGTTATAATAATAAAAGCGAAAATTCGTCTGAACTTAAACTTATTCAACTTTTTGGCATTATTATGAAATGTTCTGAATTCTATAATGAGGAACATCCTAATTTCTTATCTATCACGGACAATTGTTCAGTAGAAAAAATGTTGATAAAGTTCCATTATAACGAAACATTTAATTCTGATGATTAATTAAGAGTTGTATCTTAAACACGAACTAGGCCGCCATTTCATCCTTTTATATCTGAAGTGGCCGAAATCTTTCTGAAAATTCAGAGAAATGATGCAAACGTTTCGACTTGGAATTAATGTAGACGTCGATTTTACTTCTTGCGAAGAGAATTCTTCAATAATTATTCTAATTCGATTAATTAGGTTCAATATTTTAAAGTTTACTTTGATGCTATCGAATTGTCTCGAGTCACATCATAATATCGAGTAAATAAATAAATTTTTTATGTTTCCACGGATGACGAATTTAACCAATGACATAAATTCGAATGGAAAATATGAATAATAGTATAAAATTTTAGATTAATGTCTCTGCATGAATTGAAGGAATGTTTGATCAAACAAATCTCTTAAATTTATACGTTCGTTTGTGACGGACTGAGATGAGTGGTTATGAAACCCTATGAATGTTAAAGCATCCATTCCTTCATTTTGCGGAGATATTCGAAGAAATAGGTTAAAAATATTTAATATATGTTCGAAATTCCAGAATGAATTTGAATTAATAATTTAATCATGCCAATTTTTCGACGTTTATGCAATAAAAATACTTCTGGTTAGAATACAAGCGCATCTATATATCATTCTCTTCTCTATGACTAATCGCCACTAGCGTAGAGTCTAGTTGGTTGTTTTAACTACGAAGAATTCAATAATTTTACCTGCGTGGAAAAATGAAGCATACAAAAATGCCGAAAGTACTTTGCTCCTTCTTGACATAAATGTCGTGTGTATCTGTCGTGAACCTTTCTCAGCTCTCGATCGATCTTTGAACGCTGCAAAATCACTTTTCGTAGATTGTCGATAGAGCATGCTTTCTGGCAGGTGAATACAGTCCCACACAGCATTAGTAGCTCTTCGTAGCAGAGTCGAGATGGAAAACAGATGGCCATTCTAGCCTTACGTAGCCTGTTTCTTTTCATTCTAGCCGAGGTCGGGAAGTCTGAGTCTTTAAAGTAAGCCTGGTGAAACTCCCGTAAGCTAAGCTTGACGACTGAAAAGTCGTTTGTTGAAATGGTCGAAATCTTTCTGAAAATTCGGAGAAATGATGTTAAACGTTTAGACTTTGAATTAATGTCAACATTGATTTTACTTTCTGCGAAGAGAATTCTTCAGAATAAAAAAAAGTCTAGAAAGATACAGAGCCCATTAGCATAAAAATGAATTCTTTTGATAAGCTTAATCAATTAAATAAGTTGGTTAAACTGATTATTTAAAACTCTACCAAATTTGCAAGCCATGTTATAGGCTTGCACATTAATTGCAAAGACTTTAAAGTACTGTTTATAGTAATGTGCAAATCTGTATAATTCTTGGCCTATAGATTGGTTAGATTTACATTCATACAAAGTACTTTCATTATGATAACCTCAAAACTAGAGTGTAAATGTTTTTATTAATTCTTAACGTAAAAAAATACTCTTTCAATGAGGATATTTTATTTTTAGGAAAATTTTTTTGGAAATAAAAACTATTCAGTCCCGTCTTATATATCTTTTTTCTCACATAAATATCAGGCTATAGGCCGGCATCGTTCATGTACACGATTTGATCGAGAGATCCCCTTACTCCAGCTGGGTAGATATATCTTTCTTGTTAAACAAATCGATCAACTTATACAGTAGTTTGTTAATGAATGACTCCTCACGCTATTTGGGTGCATTTTCTTCAGCTGTTTCGATTCTCACTGTTTTTGAGGCGCTTTTCGAGATTCGTTTGCCATCTGGAAACTTGTAGAATTGACCAAGAAATCTTTATCCTAGTCCAAACATTAAGATCTTAGATTCGGATAAAGATATTAGCTCTATTTCTATCGGAATTTTAAGATTTTTAGAATCTAGATGGACGAAGTCTAATATTCAAAACGAGCAAACAAAATTTTGATACAGATTAATATAATCCTGGCATAACATAAAATGATGATAAAAAATTAATTAACTCTCCACCAATGGGATGTAATAGTTCTATTGGTTGTCGTACCTGGAAGTCCCACCCAAATTATTCATTCCAGGAAGCTGTAATTAATTACAAGTGTATGAACATTTTTTATGAGTTTATACTGGAGTCCATGTCTATAAAAATGAGACACGGGTTAAGATATCGCTAGAGTTTCTTATAAATCAAATCTTAACTCTCTGAAGATAGCGAAACTTAGTAATAAGGGGCATTAATCCTCGCGCATGATGCAAATTCTCAAAAAGGCTTTCACATTAATTAAATGAGCTCTTCTACCGTAAAGTGAACTAAAAATTACAAATAGCTTTATATTTACAAAGTAATAATATATGTAGAGGCTAAGGGAAGTTGTTTACTAAAGTAGTAAATCAGTTTATAAGTTCCGTCAAGACACCCACACGATGGCAACTGTGAAAATTGCTCAACGGAGAAAAAGCCGAGGAGGGGAAGAAAACGTTTCTAAATCCTTCAGTTCCTGTTACGAAACCCAAAGCGCCTACACATCGTGAACGACGTGTACACAAACAAAAACTTCTTCACAAACAGTTAATGTATCGCCTTGAAGTCTTCCGTCTCAAGTTTATGTCAACAGAATGCGAGACCTTTATGAAAATTGCTGGAAATTTTTAATTTTGATTAATGAACCGCTCTACTACACGCTTAATTTTTCTTAACAGCATTAAAATGACAGTTGAATGTGTTAACCTATAGGCCTCCAGCTTCTTTTATATGATAAGAGCTCTTTTCCTTTTACAAAACATAAATCTTCTTTAGAATACAAAGTCGGAAGTTCTACTTTGTGAATATTTTTATTATAAATTAAAATTGCATTTCTTATTTTTTTTTATTTATCTCGCAGCTGTAACCTAATTAGATCTCACGCAAACAAAAATTAACTCCTATAAATTAATTTAAAAACTGGTCATTTAATTAAAAAATTTAAGAAAAGTCCTCCTTAGATATTTAACAGATTGAGGAATGACGAATTAATGCATATCAATTCGTCATCGCTCCTAGTGAAGTATGACTTCTAAAAAAGAGAAATTCTCAACAGAATACAATATTGTACACGATTGAGACCCGTTTTTTAGATTATCTTTTATAAAAATTCAGCATTTAGCATTTATGAGAGAGTAATTCTACACAAAAAAACAATATTTATAAATAAATTATATATATATATATATGTATATATATATTTTTCTTTTTTTCTATTATTTTAATATGTATTAGATCAGCATCATATATATCACAAAAAAATGTTATGAATTCGAACCGCAGCATAAAAATCGAAAACACCACATTTGCAATTGGACAAATACACTATATTTTACTTGTCAGCATCACAACGAAAGTATTTACAACGTTTCTTCTTTTAATAATTTTTTTTAGGATGCTCACTCCCACTCGTGCAGTACCGCACCCTTCCACAACTTAATTAGTTTATTAGTTTTAATATTAATTTACACCCGAACATAGCTCCTTTATAAATAAGAGTCCTTTCGCCATTGGTCGGTATCATAATGTCTGGTAGTCGGTAGTTAGACCCAGAGTGATGTCTGCTAGAGGAGGCGTCACCAGTGGAACCGTAGCTGTACTCGGTAATTCTAGTAGTCGAAAATTCTGAGCAGAGACGTTGGGTGGTGTTCCTCCTGTTAAAACACCTTCCAGTCCGTTTACTGATGGCTTTATGCCGTCGGAATAAAGACCATTAGAACGATCGGTGGACGAAGGGTGCTGATGATGTTTCTGCGCTATTGGACCATCATTGGATTTTCTATCCGTGCTTTCTGATCCCATAAGATCTCCTTTGCTGGACGTTGAACTGTCGGAGATCTTCCCTTTGTCCGTTCCTGTCTCCCTAATAAAAAAAAGAATTCATTAATAAGGTGGTTTGCGACTTAAAACTCTAACGTAATATAGAAACGACAGAATATTTCAGAACAATAAAAAATGTTTTATCTCTAATATTTCTTAAATCTTTAAGAAAATTTTGTATTTGGAGGGGCATAAGATTTTTTTTTAATCTAAAAATCTGATTATAGATATTAATTATTATTAATTAAGTGTTTTAAAGTGTGCTACTGCATCCTTGGTATTGGTTCGTTTCGAAAAGAATGCTTAAAATTAGTTAGAAAGAATCAGTAAAAATTTAATAAAAAAAATTCGTATTCTGAATAAATTCAATTATTGTACAGCATATGGGAATATATAAAATACAATTGTAAAGTTTATAAAATATAGAGGATAATAATTTAATAAATATTAAAAGATCTTTGAGAACAACAGATCAGATTGTTAAATAATAGAGATAAGTAAAACCGTCGCTTAATTATCCAAAAACAAGGATAAAAATGCAACATCACATCAGTTCTCGAAATTGGATAGTGGCCATATTTTTTCTTTGCCTCTTCAAATTCTAAGATTCTTTTTTTTCTTCTTCTTTGTAACGTATTTTATAAACAAAGAAAAAGTTCAGTAACTTATCTCAAAATGTAAGAATTGTAAATATAATATTCGAAAACTGTTAGGCGAACGGACGATTCGATTCTTTATTACTGAAGAGACCAACAGATTTTATGGTAATAGCGTCATAAAAATGTGTATTATATCATTCTCTTGTAATTTAAACCGTAAAGGGTGAGGGCCGGATCAAAACCGCCAACTGGAATCTGTAAAAATTTATTTTTGCCAGGAAGATACCTCAGAGTGGGTCTACAGAAAAATTTTTTCTCGACTACATCTGTTGCAGTATCACATAAACTCTGCTTCTTCTTCTTCTTATAAAGCTCTTTGGGATTAAAGTTGAGGGTAAAAAAAGAGAAGCTTCGACTCTTTCGGATTCCCTCCGTTAGCGAGCAGTCTGGAGCGATTACATTTGGCGATGGAAAAGGAAAAACAAAACGGAACAGATGGTATAGCGTTACAATGTCAATCAGCAAAGTGCAGGAACTCAACTGGGATTGTATATCGGAGAAACCAAAAAAGTATTCGGAACGGGTCTCCACACTAAAAATATCATTGGGGGGCAAAAGAGCAATATCGAGAACGATATCACTCGGATGGCGATAGCCTATTACGCAAATCACTACAGGTACTTACCAATACCGAGACGGTCAAACTATCTAAATTTGCTGAAGACTACGAAAATTCTGAAGATTATATCCTAGAAAAAACATTACATCCTAGACAGTTAACTTCTTAAAAGTGTGTTAAACCAGTCAAAATCCTCATAAAACGGAATAGAAGTACAACTTTCGTTTGTGACATTCGTACTCACGCAGTTTAAAACTTCCAAGACTACGTCTATGCACCGATTCTAATATGAGACTTCATTACGTAGACCTCATAATTAATAAACAGATAAATTTTAACGCATAGATCGGTCTTAACTATATTAAAAAGTGTTTATGTTATCAGAATAGTTATTGCTCTTCTGTATAATCTTACCCAATTGTTGGAAGGTTGAGAGAGATATTATCGTCTTTTAAAGGGGATAAAAATTGATATGACTTAATAATAATAAACAGTGTTAACGTTATTCAATTGAAAAATATTCGGTTTTTAAATTTAGCAGACACGTCCCATTGATAGAGGGAAGGAAGAGTTGTCAGCTGGGTGAGAAGAAGCAAAGTAAACAGACTTTTCGTGTATTAACCGCGTACGGTGTGCTTGTTTTAACCGAAAGAGCTGACGTTGCCAGACTGACACAGATCCCGAAAAGATGTCCTTGGATCTGTAAAAAGAATCCCACTTTCGAATTTTGAGTGAAGACGCAAAAAAAGCTGCACTTTTACCAAATTACTAAAATTCTTTCGGATCGTTTAACTTAGTCGCAGTTTCTGATAATTTACGAAATTTAGTAACAAACGCTTAATGAGTTATTAATTCTATCCTTTTTCGGGACTCGGCAAGAAAAATCTGAAAATTAAAATAAATAGGGCCTATAAAGCGTTGAATATTTTAAAATTGATCTCGTTCGCGTATTTAAAAAAATATCTAACTGTGAGAGTTTATCTTCGGTATTTTAGTTTTACTTTACTCTCAGTCGCGTTGCCAATAAGTTAAGTAAATCGTATTGTCCTTATTTACATTATCCTTTATTTGATTGAGGACTTCTTCAATAAACAGGATGTCAATGCGTATCATCCAGGAAGAGGTTTTAGTTTTTCCTAAAATAAACAGCGAGAAGAAAAACTCTATCCTTTCTATAAACACAAAAATGACGACAAGTTTAGAAAATTTTTTTATTTTCTCAAAAAACTGAATCGCAGTAAACAGTCTAAAGCTATTTTAAAAATTATAACATCTTAAACTTGAATTTGCCTTACTCTAAATGACTTTCAATCTATAATCATTTTAATTTTCCATCTTCTAACCTATATAACATATTTTTTTCCTGCAAAAATTTAAATTTTCAAGGCTCAAACACTTGATAGACTTTCTTATACTGTACTCTGTTGTTTTGAATTTCTACTTTATACTATAATTATTCACTTGTAAATGCCAAGAAAACAATGTTTTTGACTTCTCTCACCTATTCTAAAAATGACTAGTACATCAAAGATTTTTAAAGTGTAGTGAATGTAGTGCAAGACGGTATTTCTTTTAAATTCATTATGTAACCAGTTAATAGACAAGATCTCTCTAATATTAGAACACTCTTTAGCCAATATTAAAAGATATTTCTTTTTTTCTTCCTTCCAAGAGAAAAAGATATCTAAATTTATTTATCCAATCTGCTTATTCAGCTTAACACGTTTCAAATGTAAAAAGTAAACATGACTTTTCAATTCTTGTAATATAAGCTCACATTCTTCACGCTACGATAAAAACAAACTGACTGGAAATTTTCCAAAATTTTTTGGAAACGAATTACTTCGTCATTATCCAAAATTTCACCAAAAATAATTATCCATAGTTAGTGTAAAAGAAAAAACAAGAAAAAAAAACTCGGAGCGGTGTTCTCGGCCGATGTGTGTCGATAAAGACCACACCTCCTCCGTGCCCCATTGGTGTGTTGTTTAATTCCTAAACTGCCCTCCTCGCGTCGTTAATTAAAGGGCAGCAGCTGGCGTCCTCCAATGAATTATGCACTCCTCCATTAATAATTATTTCTGGCTTCGATTTGCTCAATTGGGTAAAGTTTTATCGCGTACATTCATTTATTTATTATACAACATACGGCTCGACATATCGTTTAAAATATTTTACGCCCACTAGTAGATTTTCATTATTACAGAAGAGAGAGAGAGAGAGAGATGGTTAGAACTCTCGTTCCTTCCCGTGGTATATGGAGAAAGCCTCGTTTAATACATGAAACAGCCATTCGTTATGCCTATCTTGATGGTCTAAAGAGCTAATCTAACAGGATTTAAGGTTTCATCGCTTTCTGCCTGAAGCTCTCTATAGAGCGCATCGTAATTTATGCTTACATGATGTGAGAAGATTGATGTTTGGAAAGAATCAGGCCTTGGAAATAATTCGGCTTTTGTATTCGGGAGTATATTCGAGCTTTCAAAAATGATTATGCCTGCAGTGATTCTCTTTAACTTTCTAAAATTCATAAGTTTGACAAATAAATATTATTTAAATAAATAACGTACCGCATTACCACCCTTCTTATCTAAACCATTCCTGCAAACAAGATAATCTGTAATAAAAACCTATCACGAACAGGTGCGTCACTCCCGCCTGTCCGCAGATATTTACAACCATAAATTAGTACCGTATCAAGAGCATGTTTACAACGTGTTATGTGTCATTGCGTGACACACGGGCCTGATAGATTATTGATTGCGACAGTCCAAAAGGGTAAAAAAAAAAAACGAGAGAGAGGATCCGCTGCCCGCTGCCTTCGTAATACTAATAGGTTTAGCAGAGTGTTAGGTCGGTTGTGTAATAGTGTCACGCAGATTCGTCAAAGACATTTTTGCGTGCAGATTTGGATGGGTGATTCCCAAATCTCATTACCGACTCTATATCTGCGTGTACATTTTAAATTTTCTCTTATCAAGGACACCATTTTTCTAATGGCCATTTCCATTTGGGACTAATAATTTAATTACTCTTATTGAAAAACGCGTAAGAGGCTGTCGTAATTAATAAGATGTATTTAAATTTTCGTACTTCTAATCTACGCATACATTGCAGGACATATAAAGACCTGTATACCTTCTGCAATATTTGGCTACAGAGCTAAACTCTCCTTGTATACCTTTTTGCTTGCTACATATAGTATATTTGACAACTTAACGAAAAAAAAAATTAATAAAGAGACAATGATAATATTATATGGCCTTCACTAGAGTGATGTATCTATATTTTTTGCGTATGATCTACTCTGTAGCCAAATATTGCAAGGCATATAAAAATCTATATATCTTATGCAATATTTGGCTACAGAGTAAATCATACGCAAAAATTACAGATACATCAGTCTAGTGAAGTCTATATCATATTATTTTGTCTCTTTATTAGATTTTTTCCTTCGTAAATAGTCAAATATATCGTTTGTATTGCGAAAAAAGTTAGGTAAATTGAAACTGAAAAGGCCATAAAATGTTATCGAAAATGTGCCCACAATTAGAATTACAGATAGATATAATTACAAGTAAGTGATGCATCTACATCAATTCTGTGCCTCAGTAGATGTTTCTGCTTTATTACTCAATCTTAATTGTATTTTAGAAGCTTTCTAACTGAGATATGAATCGCGTTAATAAATACTTTACTTGGCATCGATTTTTTGCAGCATTTTCTTTTCTGTAGGGATGCATTGTGACTAAAAACGATGAGATTTTTGAGGGTTATTTTCTCGAAATCCAAATCAACGATAGGAGAATGAAATAAGATTTTCAGGTTCAGTTTTATGCGTAATTTTCTCTTGAAAAGTATGCTTATTTTATGCGCGCTGTTTCCAGACTTATCATGTTATTAGTTGTTTCTCTTTACATTAATTTTTTTTACGAATAAAAAAAATTTGGATGTTAAGGAGAAAGACTTATATTCTAAACTTTTAATGAACATTCGGATTATTTTATTCTTCAGAAGTGTGAGATCGCTTTTGCATTTTTTAAGCCTTTGTATATTCTATCGGTCTAAAATGTATTTTAAAATTTGATAAAATGTTTCTAAAGATAGGCGCAAAAGAATTTAAAGAGATTTATAAATAAATTACACAATTATTTTGATAATCGATTCCTATAGCATTAAAATTAAGAGCTTGAGATTTAACGATTCCTGAGAGATTTCATTACCAATTTAACTCCAGATCATTATAAATGTTTATTATATGCGAAAATAATTTATTAAAAGCCTGTTTTTTAAATTGTGAAGTTTAGTTTAGCCAGTCACCAGATGTCGCCAGCAGTTTACTGACGAAAAATGTTTCTCCAGTTATAAGATAACCTACACAGAGAAGAAGGGAAAGGTAGTGTAATTTGTCGGAAAAGGTTTTTAACCTTATCCGACAAATTACACTAACTAAAACGGTTCCACTGGTTACATTTTTAATATGATAAAATTATTTAATTAGTCTGATTTTGTTCCATTAGCGGAATGAAGTGTAAAAAGTCGATAAGTAGCGGGGTGCCATTTCTATTATTTAGTTTTTTTTTATGCATTGCTTAACCAGACTGGAATAATTTCTCTTTCGTATTTTTTTGATCAATGTTTAGTCGAATAAAGCTAGAAAATGTCGCGTAATATAATTTTTAGAAGTTTTCTATTTATGCCAAACTGGTTAGTAAAAATGCTTTAATACTCTTTTCGAAACATAAATTTACCTCATTAAAATTCAAATCATTCCAGACCTTGGCTTAATTTTTTTGGTCGGGTTAGTAAACAATTATGGCACGTCGTATACGGATCTAGTTTTATATATAGTAGGACCCTTACAAGTCAATTAATTAACTGAGAGAAAGTTTTATGTGGTAAAGTAAGAATTTAAGAGCAATCTCAACACGAACCGATTTACAAGATTAATCTAGCATCTAAGCGTATATATATTCTAAAACCGATTAATAACAATTCCGCTGTCTACAGGAAACACCATTTGAAATATGCAGGCCTAGGGCCTATTATTTAAAGAACAATTGTAAAAAGAAAAAAAAAGACACCAAGATGGTATAACTGAATTGAAGGAATGAATGAAGTTCATCTATTTCTATCAGTCAGCTAGGTAGCCGTAGGAAAAGCAAGAATGTTGGCAGAGATCCCGCGTTGTACGGTTTTTAAAAGAGAAAAATTGAAAACCTTTTCGAATGACGTCACCGCAAAAGCCGGACTAGAAACAATCCACTCTTTGTTCCACAGTCTCGAAGGTTATTGTAAACAGCCAGTCTCTCTATTGACCTAACCTAACTAAGCCAGCTGTCAGACATCATCCAAGCAAAACAGACCTTTCGGCTCTGCCCCCCGTTACGTAACTTTTTCGCATTTCGGGCGTTTTTGAATCGAATGCAAATTGTTTCGCATGGATTTTTTTTTTTCTGAATTGCTGTATTACGAGGTAAACCGTCTTTTCTTCTTTCCGTTCTAAGAGTTATTTTTATATAGAAGAGAACTGATTGATGTCAAGAGGTCCTTTGTTTTTACTAAGCTGCAAAAAGCCTTCTATAAACATTTTTCAATTTAAATAGAGGACCTTTTATGATTTAGGTGATTTCTCTAGAATGAAATCTTTAAAATAAAAAAAAATGTAAAGAATATTTGAAGCGTCTTTAAAGGCCAAGTTCTCCTACAAAAAAAATTAAGAGCGAAATACAGTACTGTGTATTTATGATACTTAAAAATTAGAAATTAATCTTAATAGTATTAGCAGAAGATAAAATTTAACAAATAAATAATAAAAATTGATTCATTGTTATAAGCAAACTGATATGATAAATATTTTAAATTTCTTTCTACATATGAGGAAGATTTTTTAAGAGAAAAATACAGAGAATTTCACTCTAACTAAATCATAGGTTTAACAATAGAGACATCCAATAATAGGTCCAGAAAATCGTAAATGTTTCAAGTAAAATTGTCCGCTGTAAAGCTATTTATAGGTGTGTGAACGTGCGGTGTGGCAAGTTGCCACAAGGGTCATTTGAAATTTGAGACACTCATTCTATGTTTTGGCTCCACTTCCTACGTTTCTTTTATCTTTTCATTTTCTATGTGAGATCCCAACAGTTATAACAAAGTCGGAAAACGATACATATACCTAAATACAACATCTCTTCCTTCTTTTTTTTCTGACGATCAAAATGTTTACTTACAGGGACCTACACCCATGTTTTTATTTGGAACAACGGGCCTTTAACTTTTTTTTAAAGCCATTCTATTTTAAAGAGAACCCTAGTTATTTACACTCGTCTATTTTTTCCTTACATTTACGCATTTTGTTACATAAATAATTCAATTTAGGAAATTTTTTTTATTTCTATCTGTAAGCATTTCAAAAAATCTGTATTTTGTGAGTATAAAATATGCTAATTTACGAAACTAGAAACGGCATCGAAGAGAAATAAAATGTTTTTTTTTTTAGAGCCGTTTGAGATAAAAGGATTTTAGATTTTAGATGTAACTGTTAGCGCTAGAAAGACGAAATTCACAAAACAAGTCCCCTTTGATTAAACAATTTGACTTAACTAATGCCGAATAACCATTAACACACACAAAAAAAGGCATTCCTTATCTGCTTGTGGCGCTTTCCGGTGTGTTTAAAATAAGTTTTTGTATAGAGAAAAATGGGTTATTTAAGTTCCTTCACTTTTTTTTTGTTTTAAAATTGAAGCATTCCGAATTTTATTAAAGACTTTTGTGGTTTGTTTATAACTTTTCCGGATGCAGCTGCACCCAGCTGTCTGCAACTATCATAATGCTCCATAATTAAGCCCTTATAACCATTACGCCCTCTCTTTAGGTAAACACTGATTTTAACTCTTGATTCTCTTCATTCATTTACCACTTATTCTGTATTTTATAAAAAAATTAAACATCGAATTACTCTCAAAATAATAATAATAATAACCCTTATATTAAGACTTTATCCCTTATAACAAGATACTAAAATTATCGAGTAATTAAAAGATTCAAAAATATTAAAAAATAAATATTTTTAATGTTCAACTGCCGAATAAGCAGTATTTCAATATCGGATATTATTATTAAATAAGAAATGATTTAGATTAGTGATGTATATGACGTAATAAGCACTTTAAGAATTCTTTTTTTAATCAAGATAACCGTTTAAGCGGTCTCGATAATAATTGAATGTCTAGAAAACCTCGCCACATGGCCGAGACTTGATTATTTATCTTAGAATTTTGCTTTACAAGCTCCTCTCTCTTGTAGATGTAACCTCAACTTCCTTCACTTCTGCACTCTTCCGATAAATATTGAATAATTATTAAATAATATTTTCCCATCTTTCAGGGTTTAAATTATAATTTTCTTGATTTTTTTTGTTTTGTTTTTATTCCTATAGCATACTAATTTAAATAAAAAAAAAAAAAAATAATTTGTTTTTCCTTAAAGTAAATTTTAAACAATTCTTATTAAAGTGAAATTTTTATAAATCGTTAAGATGAATTTTTAAAATTATTTTTAAATATAAAAAAGTCAAAATTTGAACTTTTCTTATTTAGGATTCGTGATTTTGAGGTTTATTTAAGGATCTGAAATTTAAAACGACTTAGTGAAATGCTCGATTTAAACAGTTAACAGAAAATTTAACCTAATAAATGTACAAAATAACAAAATTATTTTATAAATTATAATTAAAAACAGATTTAAATTAGACGATAACAAATATAAATCCCGTCTTTTAAAACTGAAAACTGTAAGCGCGAAAATTATTAAAAAAAAAAACTTCTCCAAAATTTCAAGTTTAAGTTTTCATGTAGCTTTTTATGGCTATAAAAAGTTCGATAATTATAACATTTGCATAAATCTCATATATTTAAAAGTATCTGCAGATAGATTATGTTTGCTTAACCTTCCGATAAAACTTGCATTCCATAAATATCAGAAAATAAAACTAATATGCCTACTTTTCTTCAAAATCTCTAGAGACTTGATAGTAGTGATTGATGCTTGTGGAACTACAAGATCAACTACACACAAAAAAAAGAGACACCTGAATTCAAAGAATCTTTATCAAAGTTAAAGGTTTTGCCCTTCGAATAAAAATTTAAAATTTTAAAACTTGAAATATTTTCTTTAAGAAAAGTGCACTAGATGTATACAGTAGTGAAATATCGAGATAGCTCTTTACATGATGTAAAGATTAAATTTTAAGTTTTAAATTTAGTACTTAAGACTTTTATCTCTGTCAACTGATAAATTGGATACAAATGTAGGTCTGTAATAAGAGATTTTACTTTTAAACCAAATTATGTAAGTTGGAACAGATAAGAACCTACTTATATAATTAAAGAATATCGAGTAAAGAAGTCAGAGTAAGAGAGCCCTCATTATCGTTCTTTATTCTTTTAAGGACCAGAGGGTCTAAAAGAAATGACCCCTATTAACAGTTTGATTGTTAACCTTCGAAAGAATATGTGCAGCCGGTTTTGGCACACAATAGGATGCTGCACTTTTTTAATAGACTGCTATGAATTGTTGATGTGATGCCATGAAAATGGATTAAAGTCGTTAACTGTTTTTTATTTACATTTTATTCTCACGAAGGTAATAATTCGCTTTATTTAACAAATTAAAACCTAAGTTAAAAAGAAAAAAAAAAATAGAAACTGTATAATATTACTAAAGCTTCCATCCTTGGAGGTTCTTTAAGACATTTTACTTTGAAGAAGAGTCTTTCTAAAAGTCTCAGCGCCTTATAATTTGTGTAATAAGCAAGATAATCGGTTATATATATATATACAGAGAAACATTCATTTTATAAAAGATTTTCTTGGTTAAGTTATTCTATTCTGTATAAGGAAAGTCTCAGAACTGTAGAAAGATTAGTGATTTTCTAGTCAACTATGTTATAACGAGTGAAAAATAAACGAAAATTTTAATTTTGAAAATAAAGAGTAAGGAACTACGTTGGCAATTTAGAATATTTATTTCAATCGGACTATTTAGAAAGTTAAAGACTTCTACCCTTCTCTACATAAACATTTTCGCCAGTACAGCTGTAGGAATAGCCTGTAGAAGGAAAAGGTTGAAAGTTGTCAACGACAAAACCAAGTGAGATTGTCCAGCTCTCGGAATACACTAAGGAGAATGGAAGGGGAGAAGGCCAGCTTCTAGTGCATATCTACTCTCCTATACATCAATGTTATCGTTGGCTACTGTGTTTGCAATACAAAGTTATCTAATTTAAAACATTTAAAATGCGGGGAAACAATCTTATATTTTTCATTTATTTATTAATTATTCGAAATTAAATTAAATTAAATTATAGCCATTTTTCACCGCAGGATCAAAGCCGACTGACTCACAAAAAGTTTAAAAAGTGAGTCACAGAATTAAAATGTGTTTATGCATCTATTCCGTCAATTTTCCGGTACAGTATTTTGTCTCGATTTAATTAATTTAAAACTGGTTTATTTTTTAAAATTAGAACTTCCTAAATTAGCACGTTTTGTAGCTCACAAATTATCAATCTTATTAATGCTAATTAAAACATATAGTATACATATCAATTTTTTTTTATAGATTTTTATTTTTGTTATGATCAAAATTTGATACATTTATAGCTATTAGAAGTTCCATAAAATTTTATTTATAATGTAGACATTAAGACGTTATCAAACAAAACAAGTTTCTCGAACATAATATTTTTGTTACATTTTTAATAATAATAATAACAATAAAACATCATAAATGCATACAAAAATAAAATTCCTTACGGCGGAAAGAATTTTAAGTATTCTGTTTTTCTTATTCCAAAATATTATTTTATGAAAATAAATCATATTTTTGTAAGTGTTCGGTTGGTGGAGAGAGAACAAGTCTGTGTTAAAAATCGGACTCCACCCTTTTGTAGTCACATTCAATTCCAAACATGTCCAGGGAGTGTCTACACATCCTAAATTTTGTTTATAAATTTTTTTCATAATTCATGAAATATCTAAATCTCTACATTAACTGTTTCGTCCTTATTAATTAAATATACATCCAAGCATTATAATTAAAAGCAACGCTCATTCTTGTTTGAATTAAACCTAAGAGGAGATGTGAGCATCCCATTTACAATATTCTAAATTACAATTTTAATTATTAAAAGGAAATAAGTGCAATTATTTTTATGATTTCATTCGATAATAGTAAAAATACTAATGAAAAATTAGCATAAATTCAGGTTATAGTTGTTAGAAAGTCAGCATCCATAAATCTTCCTTAAGCGATCTGAAAATTATCTCGTAAATCTAAAGTAAATTTTGTCATTCCATACATTTGTCTATCATCTAATTATTATTTATATTTACGATTTTTTTATTATTAAAAATAAACTTTTATAAGATACGTTTTCGGAGTTTCTTCGGATGAGATTTTTATAAAAAAAAGATCATCCATTTTCCAAGCCTATAATCTGCTTTAATAGTTTGTTTAATTGCATAAATAAATGTCTTTTATTTACTTAAAACAGTATTAAGAATAAATACAGTATCAAAAGTCGTAATGTTTAAAGAATTATGCTTATTAAGGATTTAATTACGCTATAATGCAAGTTCTACAATTTTGGATTCGTATCTAATGGTGAGAATTGTTTACAATATGAATCTTTCTTTTAGTTTTAAAACTTAATCGCTTTTTTATAGTCCTTAATGAGATATTTTGCTCCAAATTTTTTATTGTTGGTGATAATTTTGCAGTTAAATTTTAATTTAAAAAATTTTTCTCCTTCGCTCGATCTCAGAGCGATTTTAAGACGTCAGATTATCCAAAAACAACAACAAAGCCGCCCACTAAACAAAATTGCATAATAAAAATATAAATTCGTGACAAGTAATGTAATAAAAATTTTAAAACTATAAGCCATAAAGAATTCATGAAACAATCAGGCAAAAAAAAAAATACATATATATATATAAACCGAAAGAAAAGAAGAAGAATGGCAATTAATCTTCACCACTTTTAATTAGGAAAAATACCTCACGAAAGGGAATTTTAATAATTACGTCACGGAATGAGAAAAGCGCAATTATCGAGCCTCAAAAACGAATATTTCCTAGAAAGATCTTTAAACTGGTAAAAACATGATTCATAAACATGTTTCGCGCTGTTTGTATTTACATGGCGATAACTAGAACTTGACGAGAAAGCGAAGCAATTTATGTAACCTTGTGGGTTAGAGACCGACCCTTTGAATCTGCTTGAGTCATTAGTGAACTCTGCACAGCCAAATGGGTGAGGTTGTGGACCGTGAAAACTCCAGTCTTTGTACGTGGGGTGTGAATACAATCACGCACTTATATAAATCTCGTGTAAAAACGGTGGAAAGATGCCACTAATTCGGACTTGGCTGCGATTCCGCTTAAATTTTCTTTTTTTTCAGTCGTTTATTTATTCTCTTTCTGCCAAAATATAAATCCTCTGATATCTGTTCGCAGAAGTGAAAACCGTGGTCTTCGTTTCTGGGAAACGGTATCCCCGCTGTATTTTTTTCCTATATAAAAATTAAGACCACTTTCTGCAAACAATTTTTTTGTTCGGGGGGAAAAAATAAATGTTTAACTCATTATCATCGATTTGAAAGTTATAATTTACATGTATCCTTTCTACTATCTTATAATTCTTCTATTGATGTTCACGCACTTAAATAATAAAAATATTCGAGATGCCAATAAAAAAAAATCAGAAAATGTCTTTTCTTTTTCAAGATTTTAAAGTCAAAATTTATTTTTAAATTAGTTTCCTTCTACGAGAGACATGTATAGGTCTTAAATCGATTATATATAAGTCTAATAAATCTCGCATATTTTGCATGATTTCAGTCTCGAATCAAATAAATTTATTCTTAAATTTGCACTTCTAATTCTGTACTTTTAACGATTTGGCTAGTAAACAATAAGCGAACACATTGAATCAAATTTTTTATAATAAACACAAGTAATGTTAATAAATAATAATATAAATTGCACAAATATTTTGGCCGACTTAAAAAATCAACATAAAAAAACTGACTTACATATATATATATATATAAAGACATCTAAACAAAATTATCAAGTGTAAGAACATTTGATAAGAGCTAATCTGTTCTTTAACACCAAGAACTCAAACAGCTAAAACAGGAATAAGAAATAAATCATCAGTAAGACTCTTCTATAAATAATCTCTTAATCGTTATGAAGAGCGAAAATATTGTTTTGTATTCGAAATTTTTAAAATATATTTCATATAATTTAGCATTAAAATCTACAGAAATTTTATTGATTTTCATAAGGAATATTTAAATTCGAAAATTAGACAATTTAAAATTGATAAAAGTATTTTATGAGCTTACCTCTCTGTTCTAACATCGCTTTCGGAAAAAGTTAGCTAACATTTTTGAAAAATAAACAGCACGAGGTTAAAAAAAAGAAAAAAAAAAACAAAAAAGATTGCCAGTGATGAAACAAAGCTCTTCAACATCAGAACTTGATATGATGGCGTGTGTTCTTTATTAGAGATCTATTATCTAGAATGAGTAATTTCCGCGTATGGATTTATTTGTTTGCTATACATCTACGGCCGAGTATCGAAGCAGCAAATGGATTCTGCATAACTATTGAACGGAATATAGCAACGAAGTCGAGGCAGACAGCCAGATGGGGAAATCGAAAAACTAAACATTTACAGAGTTCAACGTGTGGAACTTGACCATTGCTAGTTTTATAACCCGTCCCTCTCGGGTCTTTGAACTAAAAATTAAAGTTCTAACATCTTTACTCTCAGCTCTCATTAAAATATTTTTATATATGTATCCTCATTTACATCCTCAGTTTTTGCTTTAATCTGCAGTCCCAATATAATAATAAAGCATTTTTCGACTTGTTATTCTATATTTATTTTTATAGATTCAATATTATTAAGGCCTTAAAAGTAAACCCACTCATAGGCGTCTTTTTTTGGAATATTTTCGCTCAAAGGCCTCACTTATGATGTTTAAATCATAAATGATCATTGCAATCCGAAGAGAACTTTCAAATACGATTATTAATCTAAATTAAAATATAACCTGAGGACACAGGCTTTACTGATATTGAAAGAACAATGAAAATCTTTTAAGGCCTCTTATATATCCCAAGGCTCAATAGTATCTACTCTTTTATTAAAGTAAACATTAACCTTATGTAAGACTCAACTCGGAAGTATGCCCAGGGCCAAGATGTCTATTAATGAAGCAATCATTCCTTATTGCATAACTTATACGTATCACGTTTAGCAATAATTAGTAGACCTCATATCGATAATTAAACCTTCAAAATTCATAAAAGAGGAAAAAAATTAAACATATTTATTAAACTAGACAAAAATATGCCCAGAGGGCCCAGTGGAACTAAGATATTGATAGAACAATGAAGATCTTACTTTTTTTATAAAACAAAATTTAGTGAGATTAGGACAACTTTATCTAGTCATCATCTTAATTATTAACCTTTAAAGAATAGGATAGAACTTACTCTTTACTTTCAAAAAGATAATTTATAGGCCTAGTCACAAAAGTTAAATACGAGAAGCGTTTACTTTATTATTATTTAAGATTTAATATAATTAAAGAAATTTGTAGATTGATAGCCTATTGTAAATATTTAATTTTTCATTAAAAAAGTCAACAATCCTTTTATTATTAAAATAATTTTAGAAGAGTGTAAAAAACGTAGCGTTTTAAAGCCTGAAATGTTAACATCTGCAAATGACTCTTTCTCTTTCCTCTTGCTGACTACATCCAACATCCGCTAAAAGATTTTGCTTATCTTTTTAGGCTTTGCTGACTAGCCTGTGACTAATAATTCCTCGAAAATAGTCCCGAGCCAAGAATAGGTTTAGCCATTGAATAAAAGTTCTTTTGACTGATTCCATCTATTTATAACTGTGTTAAACTCTGAACTTAAATATATAAAAGATTATTATTATATTTTTTTAAAGCAGATTTGAAGTCATGTAAGATCTAAATTATTTTCTTCCATTTTCAATCTTACGACAAACAGAAATATAAAATAAAAAAAGACATTTGCGTGGGTCTACACTATTTGTAGACTGCCAACTTCGAGTCTGTTCTGGAATTCTCGCCGGTACAATGTCCCTCTTAAATCAATTTTAAACTTCTAGGCCCTTTGAGCTTGTTCAATTTATAAGAATTTACTATAAGGTTATAGAGATTATAGAATGAGTAATCTACTTCAAAGTCTGGAAATATTTTATCCATTGTCAAAGAATTAAATTAATAAAACTCACGCACTAAACATAGATTTGTTATTGCTTATGGGGAAAATTGTGGTTTTTATGCCTTAAAAATAAGTTTGACGTTTTACTTCGTGTCTTATTTGATAAAAAAATACATGCTAACATTATATGACAGATTTCATCGAGTATGTTGGCCAAAGTTACTTAAAGCAAAATATATAGACCCTAAGCAAAGGAGCTAAACGTAAATAGCTGCAAGAATTATTAGATTATGCGGAGATTGGTGTATAGTAAGGTTTATCGGGTTTGTATCTAACTGTCAAGCACCCACCCAGGCCGAGTAGGACACGCTTACCTTTCTTTAGCTTCTGCCGCTCGATCTCTCTGCCGTCGATTCTTGAACCAGTTGCTGACTTGGGTGGTGGTGAGCCCCGTGGCCTCCGCCAACTCCCTCTTCTCTCGAGGAGAAGGGTATGGATTGTGAGCGTACCACTCCCTCAGCACATTACGTGATTTCTCCTTGAAGCAGTAACTAGTTTCTTCTCCATCCCAGATAGTCCTAGGTAGCGGAAACTTCCTCCTGATCCTGTACTTGCCTACGGCTCCCAAAGGCCTTCCTCTCAACCTTTCCGCTTCGATGTAATGAGCTTTTAACCACAGAGCCTGAAGTTTGGGATGAGAAGCGGGCGAGAAAGTGTGACTCTCTAGTATGCGATAGAGTTCCTTAAAGTTTCCTCGATGAAAAGCTACCAGAGCTTTGGCCTTGAGGACGCTCTCGTTCTTTTGAAGATGCTCGCAGGCCGGTAAGGACCACAAGAATCGTCCAAGTCGTTCGATATTACCGGATTGCTGCAAAACTTCACAAACGCAGGCCACCTGCTCTTGGGTAAAACCGAAAGACGGCAACATGGGTGTAGGCGACGAAGGTCCAACATTGGGACACGTAGTAGGTGGCACGACACAGTTGACAGCTTGCAGTTGGGACAATGCTGTAGTATCTGACATAGAGCCTACAATCATTGGGGCAACTGCACGCGACTGTTTATGTGCAGTTTAGTATGTGCATGGCATGGAGACGTCTCTCGTCCCTCTACACACACCTTTCCCGTCCGATACTCTGGGTACAACATTATAAATTTCGCCAAGATCGGTTGTGCCGCTACGCCATTGGTTGGCCGCCTATGCCGTCGTCATGGCGACGCTGTCACTCCCAAGCTCGAGTCCCGCCTTCGTCATTCTTCTATACCTCGTGGCTTGTGGGGTGTTGATGTAGCTTAAGTTGTTCGCCGGAGTGATGGAGAAACGGTGAGTGCTTTGCTTACCCGTTTCTTGCTAGTAATTGTATCCTTGTACTATCAATGGAAGTCCATTCAGCTAGCCTGCTTTCTCTTCTTCATATTTTTCTTAAATAATAAAAAGGGATAAGATCCGATTGGTATAATTTTCTTAAATAAAAGAGCTTAGTGCTGTTTAAGTAAAAGACAGATGATTCGGTTGCATAGCTTTAAAACTGGGATTTCTGAATGCCAGTTGAACATACAATAGTCTATATTGAAATTTTGAAGAAAATTTTAGGATATTTATTGCAGAAATTTATAAAATTTTAAATCTTTAACAGAGAAACTCATTTCGCTTCCCATTCTGCTTAAAGATACCCAGTAAATTAAGTTTCTTAGAATGTAAGGAATTACTGTATACAATATTTGGACTTCCTTAAAAGATTAATATTTTTATTCTTAAAGTTCCTAATTTAGATTTTATAAAAATTTAGTTTCAAAACAAACGTAATTTTGTGAAAAATTCCAAGGCCTATAGTTTAATAACTTTATTATAATTAAATAAATTTTCTCAGAAAGCTAATTAAGTAAATTTATCAATGTTATATCTTATAAATTTAAATTTTTATACTTTAAAAAGTTCATTGGGTACTCAGATTTCTATGAGAAAGTTTGAAGGCCTTTAAAACTATTATCATAAGAACATTTATTATTGTATTTAAATAAAAAAAAATTAAAAAGAAACTAAGCATTATAATAATAAAAAAATTAATCGGTAGAGAGAAAAAAAGCAAATAATTTAATTTCTAGATTAAGTGTAGGCTTACGTTACTTGTTCTAAAAGGAAAACCTCTTTGATTACAACTTGACACGGACAAGTAGTAGTAAAGGATTAAGCAAATTTTGACAGACAGCTGCTTTTGACAGAGGACAGGTGAAGAAAGAAGTGGAAAAGTTGTGCCCTATGCTGTCACTACACAATAGGGTACTTAAACACCATATTAAGGAACGTGCTGAGCATTTTTTATTTCGTCATAAACCTGAATGATGTTTGAAGTTTGCCTTTTACAAAAACAAAGCCCCTCTTTAATTTGTGCGCTGACCTGTTATTTTGATTTTTATGTCGGCTGTCTGCTATTCGGGAATAGTTCAAAAGCCGAAAACAGCTTTTAAAAGATTTGCATAATGTAAATAAGATACCGATGATAATTTATGTTTTATTTATTTATTTTTTTTACGGAGTCAAAAAGGCTTTCTTTATTTATGAAGTTTATAAAGATTCAAATCGATATAATAAACATATTGTCAATAAATATATTGTCAACAATTTGAATCTTTATAAAACTACGAGAACAGACTGAATATTTTTAAGTTATTACAAAAACTTTTGATTATTTAAATTAGAAAAAGTTCAAAATCTTTTAATAATACAATAACTTTTTTTATATATATGTTCAAATCTCTGTTTTGCAAAGGGAATTTGCGCACGCAAAAGAATTATTCTGAGCCTTCGAACTTTTGAAATTTTATTTTTTATAATAAAAAATAATATGACAATAAATGCGATTTGGAAAAACTGCATTAATTGAAGAATTAAATTTGTATATTTTATAGTACTGTACTCAAAATAGATATACTAACTGCAATATCTTTTTAAACACTAATTTTTATTATAGTCTGTATGCTTATACAAATTTGGGAAAAATTTATGTTTTAAACCGAGTACTGCTATAGTCTATGTCATAATAGCCTATACATCCACGGTGGCCAAATTGTGGATCTTTGGTGCCTTCAATTTGTGTTCTATATCGTGAAAGTCAATAGTTAATATGGAGCAAATACCTATTTAGTTTTAAAAATAATACATTTGTAATTTATTTATTTTTATAAAAAGTAATATGCATCTATAGGAAATAAATGCATATGAAATATGTATAAACAATTTTTGAAACCATTGTTAAGATTATCTGAAAAAATTGATGTGGGTCTCATTGACCCAGAAAGAAATTGATTGCGGTTCTTAAGTATTTGAGATTCTCCTATGTAACTATTAGTAACATGAAGTTTGACCATCTCTACTATAAGCATATAAAGTGGCCTTCAGAATACTTTAATCGCGATTTTTTCTTTAAGCGAACTTATAATAACCATATAAAAATGATTTGTGGTAAAATTACAATAATATATTTTTAATAATTAAAATTCAACATAAGATTTCGGCCTATCAGCATAAAGTTTAACAAGCACGATAAAACATTTGCATTCAGAATCGAGTGGATATTTATCTTTGAACAATATATTTGTTCTGTTATTCTAATTAAATTTAGAAAATTCGAAATTGTAGGAAATAGGGAGAGATATTACAGGCTTTTCTTATGTTCTTCATGTTAACAATAGCATTTCATATAACTGTTTTTGTCAAAGTTTCATCATAAAATTAAGCATAAGAAAGATCTAAATCTGACAAATTACACTTTATTTAAATTGCAATCAAGAAATATTAAGAATTTCAAATTTTAATAAGCAAACATGCATGGTGATCGGCGACAAGCATTGATTTATAACCAAAATTGTTTTGCCTGCATATTCTCGTATTACATGCAAAGAATTAAGAAGTACTGTAGATTTCTTCCTTGACGTCTGAGAAAACGGAAATCCTTCATTCGCTCGCACTTTGCTCCGTCCAGTCACTGGCTGAGAATGCAAAGGCTGCAACACACGTC
>WUQG02416560.1:0-13240 GCA_011317285.2 Androctonus mauritanicus | reverse complement strand
AGAAGTCTACTCTTCGGAAACGACGGTAAATATATTTTCAATAAAATCATTTGAAAAAAAATAGCCATAATATATAATGTCCATTGATAGGCGAAGAAGCCGATTGTGAATGCGAAAGTTTGATGTGGATTCGAAGAATTTTCCGAGAAAGCGGAAGCTGCTTCAGTGAAGCTAAAAAAGCTTCATTGAGTATTCAAGTATTTCCATTGCTTTTATCTTTTTCTATTATATGTCCGATTAAACTCAAATTGAGCCCTTTTTTAACGTCATCAACCACCGCAATTGTAAATATTTGATAGATGTGATAATTATTTGGAGCTTATTTAAACATCCGACGCTGATTGGATAATTGATGAGGGGAATTTCAGTGTGTCTAGGTATTCTTTAAAAAAAGCATGTTTGCTACATCTTTTTACTCGAAATTAGACCTGTCAGATCCTATAAAAAAAAGTGTTTGTATACGGGCTACCGAAGTATACGAGTGTGCAATTATTTGGTTCTCTCATAATTAGGAAATCGTATAAAACCATTCAAAATCAAAATATTTAACTTCAAAGAAAATTAACTTTTCTTTTTCTGGAACGATTGTGAGTGGGATTTTTTGAGATATCCTTGTTAATTTTACTTAGAAAAATTATAGCTATGTTGCAATATTCTTGCTGATAATCATAATTACAAAATTCCAAAATCAATCTCCAGGCCTTGTTTTCCGAACATTTGAAATCGTTGAGGGAACTTCACGAAATTCAATCACGGCAAACAGACGGCATTACCACTTCGGACATTCTGCTAAAGATTGGAGTTTCTCGAAGCGAAGCGTCGATGGCAGCATTGAAAATTCAGGTAAAATTGAACTGAACTTTATGTTATGTCGACTCTATAAAATATGTCTCTAAGTCTCATTTCACTCGTACTCATCATTAATAATTATTTCTTCATTGAATAACTTAACTGAATAAAAAAAAAATCACTTAGCTTTTATTTTATTTCTTTATTTACCTTATTTTATTCACAAGACAATTTGGATATTATAATTTAAACCGCTTTCATTAAATTTATAACTAAATAAACAGAATTTACTATTTTTCGGTTTATTGACTAACCTTCAAATTATCAAGAGAGAGAAAGTTTAAGTAAATATGAAAATTTCGAAAGTTATATTTGTTCATGAACACTAAACTATGATAGAATATTTAGTAATTTTTGATTTTAATCTGTAAATTTATTTAATAGATTAAAATCAGATAGAAAGTTCAAGCAAACGATACAAATGATAATAATAATATAAATTGTATTTTATAATAAAATAACATATTTATGATAATTTAGAAAGATCCTTATTTAATTTTACATAATATAAAAGATATATGTTCCTCTATTTATGAGTACATAAGTAATAAGTGCATACTCTTAAGTAGAGGAACATATGTACTTGTGTACACTTCCAAAGTCATTATGTAGAGGAACATAAAAACTTTGGAAGTTTTATACTTTTGTAAGTTTTATTCGTAATTCGAAATTCACACTTACAGCAAACTAAAAACGAGTCAACGAGATATATCGAAGCAATATAATGTTCTTTATTGCTTTGATATATCTTACAGCAGTGATATCAGAGGAATACAATATTTTGCTATAATCTCTGCCATCTTTAAATACTACAGTAAAGGATGTTAAATAATTTTGTAATTTTGAAATATATTAATTGCTACTCCATTATATTGCTTATAATGTATAAAATCTTATGTAAAATCAGAGTGTTATCGTTTTACAGTAGTTTTTCTAAATGGCGGCGATTAGAGGCCATCTTGAAATATAAAAATCTGATTATAAAGCGAGAGTTTCTTTTGCAAGATTTCTGTATTTCAAGATGGCGTCTAATCGCCGTCATTTAGAAAAATTACTGCAATCTTTTTTGATCTAAAACAAAGATTGCAGTAATTTTTCTAAATGAGGGCGATTAGACGCCATCTTGAAATACAAAAATCTTGCAAAAGAAACTCTCGCTTTATAATCAGCATTTTATATTCAAATCTATAAAATAAAATACTTCTAAGTGGAATAATCGTGAAATATATTATAAAACACAATATTAGTGTTATTTCAGTAGTTTTCGGAGCAAAATATTATGTTCTTAACTAGATGAACTCGTGTATACGAATTTTCATAATTGGATGTTCTTAACTAAAAAAAATAACTCAGTATTAAATTTATATCTGCCGAAAGTATGCCAAAATCTTGTAAATTAATTTTAATAATATCTATTAGAATTAAGGGGAAAAACTTAACTTTAGTTACATTATTTATTGAAGCAATTCATTTACAGTAATTAGTTTAGTGTCACAGAGCACATAAAACTTGAATTTTACTACCAGTTAATAATAATCCCAGCGGGAAATTCTGTTGTAGGTGTGAAGAAAATGCCAAACGCTTCATTCTTAGTATGCCAGAAACATTTTCTTAGCAGAATCGGTTTTAAGATTGCTTAAAATTGTCTTTCAACACGAACTGCAGTTACAGAAATCTTTCAATAACTGTCTGAGAGCGACACTGCGATGGTTACTGCGAGTTATAGATAGTGCGATGGTTTATTAAATTATGTGATTTTAATAACATACATTCTATTAATTTTATTTTACGTATAAGAAGAAACTTTTATATTGTTAACCAGATTTAAGAAAATTTATTTATAAAGCTTTATTTTCTGATTTAAAAATATTTTCTATGCCGTACTTATTGGTCATTTAGGATTAAAAAAATTGTTTATAATAAAAATTAAAATAATAATAATAATAATAATATTTATAAAATCTAGCAAATAATAAATAAGTTCTCAATAAAAATTGAGAATATTATACAGATTAAATATAAGGTAACTCAGGAGAAGATGGAAGAGTTAACAATAATTTTATTTATCACGAGCATGTGGAGTGGAAAAAAATATGTAAATTATATCAATATATACCTTGCTTATTTAGTTATTAACTGGGAAAATAAAAAAAAAATGATTTTTTTGAACGTGCAAAGATAAAAAGGGCGATTAAATTAAATTAAATGAAACAAAACTGACATCTTTCTCCACCATTTGGGGGAAGATTTCAATTACCACGGGGGAAGATGACACAATACATGAGGTTTACAAGAACAGAGAAAAACACATTTAAAAGAACATTTTAAATGTATATGACACTTACAGAATGTAACTTTGCAATGCAAAAGAAAAAAGCATGGAAGAAAAGCATTATTCTCTAGCATTTTTTGTAAATGGAATTGTCTTTACTACAAATTTTATGTAGCTATTTCTTGCATTTAATGCATGCAATCCAGACACATTTCGGACCCTTCTTATCATAATAATACCCCTTACACTCAACACAAAAATCATGATATACAGCACAGTCGCCATCACTACTTCCTATCACAATATCCTGAATTGAAGAGGATGATGACGAAGCCAATTTTTTTTTCTCGAAACTCTATCTTCCCCAATCACAAAACTCTCATCTTCCCCTATTCTTGCCTTCCCCGAGTTACCATAATAATTTCGGTTGTTTATTAACATTAACGATTTGTAGTAGAGTTTTATTATTTGGAACGTGGAGAATTTATTAAAAATTCATTATTTGTTTAATTCTTTATTATTTTTTTATTTTATTTAGACGTCAGATATTTATTTGATTTAATTTTGGAAGAACAAACACCACCCACAAACAAAAAAATTATTTCTTGTTTTGGTAGAAGATATATGAAAGAATCATGTCTACAGTAACAGCAATTTTTATTTTTAACAGCAATTGAAAAATTTATTGACTTGGTTGAAATAATTATATATTTTTCTCGTGGAAAACTTTCTCATTCATTAAACTATTTATTGAACAAAATCAGAAAAACATTTAATTCAATAAAAAATTAAGATAAAATATTAACTACAAGTTAAAAGTAGTAGGTAACGAATTACTGTGTAAATTAAAATAATTTTTTTTCGAGTAAATATAACTTAATTGTTATCAAAACAAATGTTTGAAACAATATATAATTTTTTGGTTATTCTAGATAAATTCTAGATACTCTAAAATGTTATACGATACTGTCAAAGTCCCGCAACTTATGTAGACTGGGGTCTTTGTCTTATTGTTAGCCCATTTCTGATACTAATGTGAGAATCCCGCAGCGGATGGTCGTTATAAAAATATATATCGATAAAATTTAGCGTATTTTCGAATAAGGTGGTGAGTAAGTGACGCAGAAATGGGCTTACAGAATAGGAGAATTGATTTGGAATATATTTAATTAAAATAAACTGGAAATAAATTACGATATTAACATGTTTCATCCGCGAGAGATCATATCTAGGAGAGAGAGTAAAAGAAATTTACTTCATTCCTCCATTATTTTCAACAATTATTCTTTATGTCTTCGTTCCCTAGTCTCGTCGGAGAGGAAAGGACACCGATTCACTCTTGTCTGCTACATTTTTCCCACCTTCTGTACAGAATTTCAGAGCAGACTGACTTTTTGTGTTAATCTGTCTCCGTCATGGATAAAACTCACTGATCTTTTCTTTCACCTTTTTCCCGGGGAAAGATGAAGTCTTATGTTAACAACTCTTTGTTTGATCATGTATTTTCTATCGTTTATTATTCTTTGTTTATGTTGTAGAGGACAGATTCTCCGGTCCGGATAATGCAATATTTTTATCGTTTGTTTTCCTTTTAAAGTGTCACTCCGTTCAAATTACTTTTGTAATTTTCGATGAAGTGGGGGAGTGGCACTTTGCATCCCACCTGAATTCTGAGTCTCCACAATACAATAATTGTTGATATATTCATGTTAATATTGCGTAAGACAAATCTTCTTTATTTATATCCATACTTTATATTAAAACTTTTATATCAAGCTGAATTGATTAATTATCAGTTGCATTTATCAATTAACTTTCCTATTCAGAATCGTACAAATTTATCAGTCTTTAATAAGTTGACTTTCTTTAAGATGATGATAAAAGCTGCATTGAAACTGTAAATATATATAGTTGTGTTTCTCTTTATAACGAACAAAGAAGATATTCTTATGTTGCTCTCGACAAACTTATTGAAAAATCTTACGAAGACACAAATATTTCAAAAGATTTCAAAGTAGTAACTAGAACATGATAAGCTTTCGTAGTTAAGAAGATTTACGTTTTATGTTTTACTAATAAACTTCGTAAAATGGAGCGATAAATAGCATCATGTGACATCTATCTGCAACTTGTCCGGTAAAAATATCATTATCTGATATTTTAATAGTGAAAATGATCCGATCTCTATGCAAACTGCTGCTTATTTAGATTCTACGTATCAGATTTCATCATAAGAATCGTTAGTTTCATTATTAACTAACTTAAAGTCTATAATCGAAACAATTATGTTCTCCTTAAAATTGATATATATAATCATATATTTTTATTAATGCCAAAAATTAAATTTGAAGTTAAGCATCTAATATATCAAAGTAAGTAGATTGTTGCACTGAAAGAATCAAAGAATTAGATAAAATATTATTATAGATATTCCCGATTTAGAAGAGTTACATCCAAAATTTAAGATGATAACTCAAAGCACGGTTTCTTATAAATACTCTACTATTCAATACAAATGGAAGTTAGATTTTCTAACTGTATTGAATTAGAAAATTTAAAAATAGCAAATATATTTAGCGATGTCGAATAAATATTTATTTAATAAACGTACATCACCATATTTTCACTAATTTACAAAGGAAAAAATAAAGAAAAATACTAGTTAAAAACCAAAATTGGAATGTATCAGTTTATCCAAAAAGTAATGTCTTTTTTATCATTAAGTTTTGAAATGATATAAAAGATAAATCAATTATTAATTTAATTAAATATATAATCTCCATTCGAACCAATAACTCTCTTCTAATGTTGTGAAAACTTCATTCATGTTTAGGCAAGCCGAGACACGTTTGAACAAGTACACAATATAAAAAACGATATTACTTTTGAGATGACTGATATATAAAACAACACTTGGACGAGTATTGAATTTAAAAAAAACTTCATGAAATTTTTTCATGATTTCATATTTTTTAATCTAAGTAACAAATAAAGTCTTAAACTATGGTAAAAATAATATTTTGTTGAATTTAATTATTAAATGAAAATTAAATCGATCGAGTATAGCAAAAATAATAATGTTTATCTTGTTAACATTAATTTTTTTTTTTTTTTGGAATTATTTGATTAACTTAATTTTTGTTTTAATCTTCATATATATATATTTTTTCATTTTCTCTCTCTCGCGATTAATTTTATTAATTTTAATTAATTCATTTTGTAATTTCGTTAAAATGTATTAAAATAATACATTAATTTTTAAAATGATGTCATTATTGAACAATTAATCGATACCAAATTAAGTGAATATTTTTCTAGATTAAAAAATTTGAATTCTAATTTTTGATGGAAATATTATTTTTCTAAATAATTTTATTTATATGTAAAGAAAAATTTTTTCTGTTCTAAGAAAAAGAAGAGAGAATTTTTCTTTAATGAAGAAGGATCCTTCCTAATAACTGTCAACTAGTTAAATGTTTAACTTTGTAATCTGTACTTCATATTTTTTGGCAACAATTTAATATAAAAATATAATTTATAAATATACCGAATCAATAAATTTAGCAATTCATTATAAATTTATCAATTAATAAAAGTAATGTCATTTTTTATATAGTGTACTTGTTCAAACGTGTCTCAGCTTGCCTAAACATGAATGAAGTTTTTCACAATACTAGAAGAGGGTCATTGATTCAATGGAGATTATATATTTACAGTAAGTAAATCAATAAGTGATTTATCTTTTATATCCTTTCAAAATTTAATGATAATTACTTTTGGGATGAAGTGATTTTAAAGCAAATAAAAATTAAATAGTTTATATTATATTTAAAATCAATATAATATCAATATGAGATTAATTTTTCTACCAGTAAATCCATTTAAAGAATCCATTTAATATATTAATCTGAATCTTATATTTTATAAAGAATTAAAAAGGTAAAAATTTAACTTAAGACGTAATTAGTGTTTATGATAAAATAATAATTTTTCATCAATAACCCTCTTCTAATGTGAAAACTTCATTCATGTTTAGGCAAGCCGAGACACGTTTGAACAAGTACACTATATAAAAACCGACATTACTTTTGGGATGACTGATATATAAAACTAGAAGGTTATTGGCCTTATCTAAAAAAACATAATTAAAAATCTTGCAATTAGCAGTGCTGTCACAAAGGAATGCATTCAGTAAGTTATTGTCTTATTTTCTTCTCCGTATTTGGAATTATCCGAGTATCGAACAAATCGTGCTTGATTCAATTACCAGAAGAAGTCATTCTAAGAATTCTTTCACGAAACTTTCTGTATCACTTCATCGAAAAAAGACAATCAAAATCAGACAAGTGAATAACATAATATAGTCTATCCGTTAACAGTAATGTTATAACCTGATGCGAACAAAAATACTAATTTTCTTATAATTATGCTTAAATTAAATAGTTTTCATGCGAATTATTGTTAAGTCGGCCTATTTTTTTTTAGTAAGAAAGTTTTTCTTCGTGCCAATTTCCAGAATTTACAAAGTACTTCTGCTGTTTTCATTCCGCATTATTTTCTAACTCTTTTATTCAATTTACGATAAATTTCTTATAATAAAACTTTTCCTAATTTGGAATTTAGAAAAAAAACAACAAAATTTAAAGCAAAACTATTTTTTTTTTAATTAAAAATTTAATTTGGAAATTCTTGAACATTTTTATATTGGATAGAATTTTCGGTCCTCGTAAAAATAGAGTATTTGCAAAAATTAAAACGCGTCGAATTTTATAAATATCTAAAAACAATAAAGGAGGGGAGAAAAACCGATTATTTAAAAATTTATTTATATTTTGTCGTGTATTCGTATATTATTGATAAAATTTTATTAAATTTTTTTCACCTTTCTACTTATCTTGGTGATCTTCCTACTTAAGTATAGCAGAACGAAAATAAATAAGATTGTTACAAGGGAGAGAGAGAGTGAGATGAAAGAGTGAAAATATTGAAAACATGATGATAACATTCGAGATACGGATGTACATTAAAATAATTAAAAAGAAATAAAACACGGTATAGTAATTATGTTTTAGTAATATTAACTACTATCAGCGCCGGATCTAGGATAATGCGATCGAGGTGAAAATGATAAGAGGGCACGAAAATGCAATTTTGCAATTTCAGACCCATGCTTAATTATGTTTTATCTTAACAATATTTTGCGCTGCAGAGTCGGTATTTTTCTAAGGGATAATAGTTAGACAGAAAATAATGCGAATTAAGTTATTTACATGATTGAATGACGATCTGTTTAAACAAAATAAATATTTGTTTTTCCCTCATTGGCATATCGCAATCAGGATATCATAATAGCAAATATGCTTTATTTATTATTATTATTGTTTTTAACATAGATATCAATTTATTTTCATTAAAAGCTGTATCTAGGTTTGCTGTCTCCCAATCCAACCCAATTTTTTTTTGTATGGTTCTCAGTAACTGTGTGTGTGACGTCATTACATTCCCGGTTCTGAAGTATTAGATATATTTATGTACTGATGTGCGTGAATGAAGGAGAGAGGAAGCGCCATTTCCTAATGTTGGCTCAGGTGACAAAAAAAAAAAATACCTAGATCCGGCGCTGACTACTATGCTAAGAAAATTGGTTCATTAATTAATTGGACTTTCAACTGGAACCACATAAAAAAATTATTTTTCTTTAATTTTGATATTTTTACAGTTAATACTGTAAACAGTTTTGTAACTTAAATTATTTTATGAGAGATATCAGTTAATTTTCCGTGAAAATTCTGTTTTCAGCAATAAAATCATTTTAATGTATAGTATTTTTGTAATGCGAATTTTCTAGCAAACAAACAATTTTATTTTTAAATATAAAAAAAAAATTATCGAAATTTATGGATGGTTATTATATAAAATATAAAAAATAAAAAATAAAATTGCTACATAAAATTTTATTATTAAAGTTTTAAAAAAAAATTCAATCTTTCTTTGTATAAAGCAATTTTGTTTATTTAACATGAGCTCAATATTTATGGATTTATTTTAAAAACCAAACAGTTTATCCACTTCAACGAACTCTTAGAATTCTAGAATTTTTCATCATCAAAAGAGAGAGAGAGAGAGAAAGTAATCGATCTCAATTGTCCTATTTATCCAACCAGCGATAGAAAATAATAAAAATAACTAATGCAGCCGAATCGTTATTTTCTAAAAGGATATTTCTACACGATGTATGTCATAAAGAGTCATAATTCAGAATTTTTGGATAACATTCCTTCGACAAACTGTTTTCTTTCGATAAATGATGCATAAAGTCTTCACGCATCATTTCCTCAATACAATGCTTCAATACAAAAAAATAATAATAATAACGATACAGTTATACATTTATAATTCTTCCGTTTATAGAAAAATTTAATTTTTCGTCATTTAAACATATTTGAAAAATTTAAATCTATGTCAAGAATTTTCATTCTCTTCTTTAGAATTCTTTTCTCTTGATATAACACATTTTTTTATTTTACTTTCAGAAAGAAATAGAAATTTATAAAATAGGTATCGTGTCTGTTTGTCTGTTGTCTATATGTCTTCTACTAATAACTTTTGGGCTTATTAGCAGATTTAGATGATATTCAGTAATGTTGTTCAATCAATAAGAACATCTTTACGCTGCATCCTTAATCGTTATCGGATCATTTAGAATTTAATTTTTATCAAAAATGGAAAACACTAAATGTTAGCAGAACAGGATTAACGTATGACTTATCTGTATTGCTTAACACTTAGCACCATCTATCGTCAATATTTATCAATTGAGGTCGCGAACAACAGATGTGAGGTTATCTTGACGTAACATTAGATGATGTCAAGAAATACTTATCATTTATGCTCTCACGACCACATAACGATCAATGAAGTCAAGACGCTGCGATTATGACATCATCGTGACATATCTCCTAATTAAATCAATGTTATTCAGCATAGACGTTATTTAGCAATTGGAATCCGTTGTACACAGAAAATCGATGGATTCCAAATGCTAAATAAATGAAAAATGACATTTCTGGAACTTCTTGTTTTAAAGTAGTTGATGACCATAAGATAGAATAAAAATAGCATTAATTTGAATTTTTAAAGTACAGTACAATATTACAGAATCGTCTATCGTTGCTTTAAATTTATTACTGTTCGAATTCGTCATGACGTCAATCTATTGTAACAATGGGCAACGTCAGAAATCACTAATAATACATGACATCATCATAATGTAACAATAGGTGACATCACTATGAGGTCATTGTGACCTCACTGACATTGATTTAACGCGCGTTAAATCAACCTCTTTTAATAAAATTGAATGCAGTGCACACATTTTAGCTTAAAATTTATTAGAATTATTTGCAGAAATCAATGGAGAAAAATTCAATTTTCATCCAAATTTGATTATTATAATTATTCCTAGATTCAATATGCGAATTTGAACATTTCTTCAATTCAGAACAAATGCAATACATCCAAGAGACATGTAGAAAATATAGTTATATCAGATCCAGAAGAAAAATGATATAGTAACAGCGATGATGCATCATTATTATGTCACATTTATTTCAATATTATAGAACATGTTGATATAATATAGTGAATGTGTTCTATAGAATATTGTATAAAAGATAAAAGTAAGAGAGAAGCATTAAAATTTTTACATATCCCGTTTGAAAAACATTGAATGATTGAATATAAATAGAAAAATAAGCGAGTTTGCATTTTTTAAATCCTATTCTTTATATTAAATTTTTAATTTTATTTGAAGTTTAAAAATATTTTGATTCTAGTTTATTTTCTATATTATCAATGAAAACATGACTTAGGTGAAAACAAACATAGTGTTATAACCAACACAGTTGATTATAACACTATGTTTATAACCTACAGTTTTACACTATGCTTAAAAAATACAGTACTATGTTTATTATACACTAGGTACACAGTACACACGTTTATTATATAATAACATGTTTATGTATAATAAACCTAGTACTGTATTTAATGAGCATAGTGTAATTTGCTGTTAGTCGTGCTACTGTTTAAGAAATATAATAGCACGACTTAAGTAGCACGACTATATGATAATAAACATAGTGATAATAAAACATAGTGAAACATAGTATCCCTTTTGGCAGCACTATGTTTATTATCACATAGTCGTGTTACTTAAATCGTGCTACTGTATTTCTTAAACAGTACCTCGACTAACAGCAGCACTATGCTCATTAAATACAGTACTATGTTTGTTATACATAGTACTGTGTATAATAAACATGCGTGTACTGTGTACATAGTGTATAATAAACATAGTACTGTATTTCTTAAACATAGTGTATAATAAACAGTCATGCTATGATAGAGTAGCATGACTGTTTATTATACACTATGCTTAGTATGTGCTACGTTTATTATGTAATAATAAGCATAGTTTTGCTTAGTAGCAAAACTATGTTTATTATCACATAATCGTGCTACTGTATTTCTTAATTATGAAAGTTTAAATTTAATTTTTATAATATTTAATAAGTGTAAACATATAAAATTTTTTCAATAAAATTTTTATGTTATCTTTAATATATGAATTTTTTTTTTTTTTCAAAAATATTTGTTGCTATCCAAAGTAAATCCCGTATAACAGTCATCTCAGTTTTCATGAAAAATTTTAGAAATATTGCAGATCAGCATTTATCGAATTCTTTGCAGGCAGTTCTTATATACCCATTAATGATTCTGTCGGCTTGGAATAGGATAATATATTTAAGTTTATAATCGGAACCAATGTAAAAATTTATTATATTTTCAACGAAAAATTGTGAACAATAAAAATCGGAACTTGAAAGAAACTATTATCAATAAGGGTGCGATAAAAATAAATTTGAGTGCATTTTATAAAGTTTTTTACGATTTTATTTATATTGTGGTTGCGATATAAAACGTTTATGCGATATAACGGTTATTATACGATAATAAAAAGAAAATATAATTTTATAAATTCTGTAAGTGATAAGAAATCTCCGCGGTATTCCAATAAAATTTACTGCAACAAGCAAAAGGAATTAAAACTCTACCAAGTAGGCCATTTAAAGCCGATCTTTAAACGTATGTTAGCATGTTAATACAAATAATTTTCTTGGAAGTGTAGGCATAAAATTTCTGAACATTAATTGCGATTTATGACTCACTTGTATGACTTCTGGTAGCAGTTATTTTTTAAGAATAATTGTAGTTAATCATCTATATAAATCATTTCATTTTTCAAAATTCTCTTGAGGATTTGGTAAAGATTTTTATTTTTTTATGGATAAAATGATGAGTCGAAATTATACTTATTTAAATTATTAGATAAGGTCAACTAAACAACAATATAAAATGTTTAAATGTTCATTTATATTCAACCTGACATTTAAATGCGAATATCGGATCTCAATATTCTGTTTCATTAATTATCACTCGGTTTAACCACATTGCAATGCACCAGAGCCAAGAATTCAATATTCATTGATAAGTTTTAGATTTATAGTGGCACAAGTGCATCATAACAGCTGTGTAACTCCCAGTAGACAGAGTAAGAGTTTGTGGTAAGAAGAATTGATATCTCGAACTCTGTAGGGTGATTTCTTTTGAGATTTCTCCAGTCTCTTCAGGATTTGCCAATCTTTATCATGATTATTTTTGGTTTTCTAGGTTTTTTTTTTAGACTTATCCATTTACTTTTGTTATCTTCATATTACGAAATTGGTTACAATTGATTTTGAAATGTTGAAATTTATGGCAAAAATCCTTGAGATTTTCCAAAACATTTTTTGCCATAAATGCTCAAATTAAATATATTTAAACAAATGATTTTTCTCGATAATTACCTTAAAGAAAACAAGATTTCTTCAGCTAAAATATGAACAATAGTTAAAATTTTGTAGTATATAATATATGAGGTGTAAAAAATTCCCAGAGTTTCAAAGATTTTTTTTTTTTTTATTTTAGGTTAGGTTAGGTATTTTTTTTAGTAAGAAAACAGTCAAGCAGATAGTTGTAGTTGGTCCCTTTCCACTCTAAAAAGAGTACCAAGGGACC
>WUQG02416549.1:0-15637 GCA_011317285.2 Androctonus mauritanicus | reverse complement strand
GTGTGTGTGTGTGTGTGTGTGTGTGTGTGTGTGTGTGTGTGTGTGTGTGTGTGTGTGTGTGTGTGTGTGAGTGTGTGAGTGTGAGTGTGTGAGTGTGAGTGAGGGCGCGTGTGCGTGAAGTATCACCTGAAGAGAATAAATACATTATAATAGCTACTGAGATGAATGAACACTGACAAATATAAACAAAAAGTTTTTTCTTTCCTCTCTGGTCCAAAGTCAGTTCCTTTTATTCTGTAGACTTCTATGGTTTCTTCTTTTTAGTTCTATATTCTTTTTCCATTCTTTTTCTTGAAAGGGATAATGCCCATAGGTGGAACAGAAAAGGGAAACAAACCAATTGTCTTGTTAGCTATTGATTGTCCAGATACATGTTGGTATAAAGCCAGGATCGACTCTGACCTTTCCCTTTTTGATAACATGACGAAAGTTTTTGCACAATCGACACTTTTAGTTTCACACTTGGAACTGGACTCTACTGAGACTGGAGATGACTGTCTCCTTTGGTGGTTAAGACTTGACTGTCCTCCAAGAATTTTCTTTTTCCCAGGTTTGAATTTGACCTTTTTTGACATATCTTTGGACAGTAATTCTCATTTTTCTTGTTTCCAAATAAATTCAATTGTCTATAGTTTCCTCTGACCATGACATCTGCACATAAAATGATCTGTATATTTTTATTGTGGGTGACTGAAAACTCAAATCCCCTCACTTGATATTATGATGTTTACAACATCTTACAGTTCCCCTCTCTTGGGGCTACCAATGTTTGTCACATAATTTATCATATTATTAATTTTTTTTGTTTATAAGTATAGATAACAAATCTTTGACAATTATCATACATTCTGAATTTATTGGGCACTACATTTTTCTATGCACAAAAAAAGATCAAATCAGCATTAGGGATGAGTCATATTTTAAAAACAGATGCAGTTAATAGCTTAAGAAATAAAATATATTATCACGTAATATGTTTCAATAAACAGACTAATGTAAAAATAAAAAATAAATAATCAGTGAAATCATTTTATTAGAATAATAACTTATTTAATTCAAATTTATTTTTGACTAGATTATTAAAATAAAAGTATTTTAAATTACATACCTGTACTGAATACATGTTTGCAAGATAGCAAGGTGAAGTAGGATATCTGAAGAGAAACATGTTGATTAACATGATAAGTAGACTTGGAGCACAACTATTATTTCCTTCATAATTAATCAACCATTTTGCAATAATCAATCCAACCAAATAACCAAAAATACTTAAAAGGAATAAAACTTGAGGTATAAATTCATAAAATATACTTGTGTAATTTCTGAAATAACTAAAATAAATAATTCATTGTTAATAATACACATATTATTATTATTTAAATCATAAAATAATTTCAATATAAACTATAATTATGTGTATATAGTCTAATTTAGGGATAGAATATTTATAGGATTTTGTAATTATCTTATATGTATATAGGATAATTATTCAAGCAAGAATTTCAGCCTAAATGATTTCACAGTGAAATTCTAATTTAAAACACTTGAAATAATTTTATTATTAACTCTTTCCAGCCCAGTGTTGCCATATGGCAACATTCCTTTTAAATGTATCAAAGTTAGAAAATCATAAAATTTGGTTTGTGAATATGAAGTTAGCTTCGCTAGACTTTTATAGATGGTGTTTATGCATTCAACTGTCAGTTTTTGTTTTATTTGAATCATTTGAAGGCTGTTTTCACATATTGTCAATGTCAAAGATAGAAAGCAATAGTGTGTTTGTTTATTTTTTATATTGTGATATTAATCATATTTGTGAACAACAAAAATTGTTTTCTGCATTATAAAGGTGTGTATTACAATTTCCTATTTTGTTTATTAATTTTTATTTCACTGATTTATAAATGTAATCAAGAATGTGTGTGTTATCAAATGGCAACATTGGGAAGATAGTATAAAAATTCTCTAAATGTATTCTAACTTGGGTTTCTTACTTTTTCCTAATTTTCATTTCTTTACTTTACAATTTATGAATTAATAATTCAAAATTCTATATTTTTATTGATATTTGTAGATTAAAACAAAAACTCTTTCTTCAGATAATTTTTGCTTCAAACAAAATTATTTAGCATGTTTTAAAGTTTTTTCATTAGAAATCACAACCACATGATTTAATTAGCATATGTATATAGGGTGTATCTTACCACTTGTACCACACTTTTTTTTGAAAAAGCAATGAGATAGGAAGTAGGGAGAAAAATTTCGATGATCCAAAATATATTTGTAGAATCAAATGGTCATGATAAAAGTTTTGTGGGCCTACTGGAAGTAGGGGCACAAGCTGCCAACTTTGAAATCTCCAATGAAAACATATACCGATTTGGGCATATGTTTTCATTAATAATAATTGGATAGAACTGTGAAAAATTCTGTAGGTGATATAAAAAACTTTCAAAACAATTTTTGTTTTGAAAGTTTCTATTCACCTATAGATTATAAGATATCACAAAAAAAGATGCTGCCACATGAACTGCCAATTGGATATTCAAGCAATAAGAAAAAGAAAAATCTGACAGAGGGTCACTACAGAACTAAATATAGAACACTATTGAAGCAGCAAATAGTAGTATTATACAGATTGAAGACCAATATAGGTACTTGGTGATAGTACTTGAATTGCAGATGTGACAAGTCTTCACCATCACAGTTTGGCATGGAGCCATACTCAAAAAAGAAGATTTCCCAACTTGTTTCAGTTCATTATGAGTATCCTGGATGTACACCAAGGAACTTGATGTACATAGACACTCTCTATCAGATTCTTCTTCTTATTGCTTGAAAAGACCAATCAGTGGTACATATGGCAGCATCATTTTTGTGATATCTCACAATCTATAGGTGATATTAAAAAACTTTTGAAATAAAAGTTATTTGTTTTTCACAGCTCTATCCAATTATGACCAAAATTGGCATACATTTAGATAGAAATTTCAAAGTTGACCCCTTGTGTCCCTACTTCCAATGGGCCCACAAAACTTCTATCATAACCATTCAATTCTCTGGTCATCAAAATTTTTCTCCACAATTCCTATCTCGTTGCATTTCCAAGAAAAAAGGGTGGTACAGGTGGTAAAATACACCTTGTTTATCTAGTTTTAGTGTCATTTGTTGATTAGAACCTGCTCTAGGGAAAGGTTGGAGAGTGAATATGGTTAATTAATTTATAACCACCCTGTATATACTAATAAGATTAATAAATAGAATTAACATTAGTAGAAAGTTATATTGAAAGTTGGTAGCCTTTTATTAATAATTTCAAATATGCATTTTCTTTGTGAAAATTTGGATTATTGTCAAATATAATGAGACCAGAAATGTAGGATAAGTCAGAATGAAAGCATTCAATATCTAATTTAATGAAAATTAATTTAACCAAAATAAAATTTTATATGAATAATGATAAAAAATTAACAAATAATAAATGTTAATTTAATTTTTCTATTATTGGACAAAATATCAAGTAAATTTGTCTTGTTAAAAGCAAACAATAAATTCATTTAATAAGATGTATCGTTTAATCAAACAGCATATTTTACTTGATATTTACATTATATTTACATTTTATGGTAAGAAATCTTATAGTTAAGAACAAGACAATAATATAACAAACTTGCCTGAAAATTAAAGGATTGAATTTTATTACTTAAAAAGTATAGTTAATAAAATGAAAATATTGCATAAGATGTCAGCTTTATTTTGAAAATAAACAACAATGAACACTTTAAAAATGAAAATAAATTTGGTAATTTTCCTGAATCATGTGATTTTATAACAATATTGTTCAATTATTGGATATAAAATTTTATTTCGAATGGTTATTAAGAAAATCATATTACCAATAATTCCAAGCACTTAATATAACACCAAATAACATCTGAGATACTCCAAGAATAATTGATAATTTCATTTTGTATGAATTAGTAAAAAGAATTTTATTTTTTGCAAGTTGCCAAACCTATAAAAACAAAATAAAAACTATAAATAATTTGTAAATATTGACAAAAAATTTTAATTATTTTAATAATTAAAATATTATTATTTTTATCAAAAGATATTAAAACTATAGAAAATATAATTAAACAAAATTACATTACAATTAATAATTTGTGCTGAAATCTCTTTGACGCTAATACAAAAATATACAAATTTACCAATACATAATTGAAATTTATGCAAGTAAATGAAACTCATAACATAAAAAATATATAAAATTGCATATCAATAATAATAATTACAATATTAAAATTAGAATAAATTACTATCATACTATAAATTTGGAATCTGATATTCAGTTTCCTATGATATTCAATTTTATTATAAGTAAGTTAAAAACATGCTTTAAAAGAATGAAAAATTAAAAGAAAGAATACAAAAAACAGTAAAGTAAAATATTTTCAGTTTAAATGAATAGAATACAAGATTAGAATTATTTAAATTAAATTAAAGATAATTTCATAATTTAATTTCAATTTTAAAATGTTTGAATATCTCTTATTCTGAAAATAGTAATAAACTCAAAAATAATTTGTTAAATTATTTAATTTTTTCATTATATATAATTTTTCAAGTTTATTTTTAACTTTTCATTCAATTTTAGATAAATATCCAAATTATTCTAATAAACAATATACAGTAGACTCCAGATTATATAGAGTTGGATTAACTAGAAGTAATCCACAACCTGGAAATAATGGTTAATTATCAGTGTTTTATCTTAGATGTGATATCTGAAATATTTTTAAATGCCCCAGATTAATTTATTCATTATATCTTAAATAATTGACAATAAAAATTAGAATTAAATTAAAATTACAAAATATTGTAATAATTTCTTGTAGCAACTAAACTAATTTTTTGTTTCCTTTTTCAATAAGTTATAGAACATTTAGATATATGTAAGAATGCAATTTATTTATCTTTTAATATTAAACGTATATTGTCCATAATTTTGAGATTTTTGAATATTTTGTGAATTATCTGGTAAATCAATTATCCAAGATAATTCATTTCCTAATTATCCTGGTCAATCAGAGTACATTGTATTTTAATAAATAGTACTTATAACAAATCCTTATTATTCTGCTTTGCATGGTCATCTAATACAAAACAAAATTAAAAAAATATAATTTTAAAATAAATAAACTGCTTCATTTTAAAATCTTTAAGATGAAAACTATTAAATATTCAAAATGATTTTGCACATGTTTTATGCATTTGTTCTTGCATTCCAATATTGTTAGCAACTGAAGAGGACTTTGATGGCTGAAAATATTTTTATTATAAAGTTTTTCTGCAAATATTCTGCCCATAGGCTGGTTTTGTGTTAATAAATAGTACTTTTTTGTAGAAAGGAAATAAAAATATTTTATATACAGGTAGTTCCCAAATTTACAAATTCAATTCAGACTTAGAAAGTGCTCATAAAGTAAAAACTTTTTAAACCAAGAATCAATTTTCCAAGACAAAATTAAAATCAGAAGTTCTCAGCAATGCAATTTGACAATAATAAAATTAAATAAAGGCCAACAAAATCAATAGTTTATGATTATACAAAAATTTACTTATCTAAAAAAATGAAAATATACCTTTTAAAATCAAGCAAATTATAATGATAAAGAAATTATTTATGTCATATAAAAGTTAAAGAATTTTTATTTTTCATTAACAGATAGATAGATGAGCTTTATAATGAATGATGCACATATATTTGAATTGCTATCTTAGGCAGAAACTATGAATGGAATGGAAGTTATTTTATATAATAATGGGTACCAAAGGACATACTACTTTTTGCTTTTTGACCATCATTTCAATTTTTTGATTTCATAGTAGAGAACAAAATTTTTGATACAAACTGAGTTTTTAGCAAAAATTCTGTATTCATATTGTATTGTATAGCTATATATATGGTTTGAAATGCCTTTTTATGAATGTCTAGCATTTATTTATTGCAATTAAGATTTATATTTTTAATTTTTTTTATACTTCATATTTGAAAAAAATTCACAATTGTTATCTAAAAAAATATGTAAAGGAACAGGAAAGTTTGTATGATATAGAGACAATGATAACAGACATTTCCAATCAAATTTGTGCAATCTTCAATATTTCTGATCAATATGTATATATCAAGGACTATTATACACTTTTCTGGGACACTTGCATCTCTAACAATCATTTTATGCTGAATGCATTTCCTATTTCATTAATTGCTGTGAAATTTCTTTTGTGCATTTTATTTTGATTTCACTCTTTTTTTTTTCTTGTTATTTAATTATCTTGTAATGTTTTGAATAATGATTGCTGTTGGAAAATAATCACATTACTTTTAACTTATTTAGTAATAATTTGTTTCTTCAAATTTAACACTAAAATATTTGTTTTGACATCAGTCATAAGATGCATCCAATTTCAAAAAATTTATAGAAAGTAAAAAAATCTAAATGTTAGAATCAAAGAAATTTTAAACATTAAAATGATCTTTGCTTTATAATGCTAATTTTTTTTTATTTACAAAATATTTATGTATATTATTTCCATATTTTAAGATATTAAAAGTAGATTAAAAAAAAAGAGTATTTATATGAATAAATATTGCATGTAAAATTGCATACAATATACACATATACAATTATGGAATATATTTTATATGTCAGATAAAAAATTTATACTAAGAAATTGTATTTTGAAAAGTTTCACTGTATTTCTTTTTAAGATTTAATTATTATAATTATTTTATTCATAAAATATACTTGGATTATTAAAATAAAATAATTACAGACTTAGTGTATGACAAATTAGTTCTTAAAATTTTATTAATGAAATTTTAAAAATTCAATTACTTACAGGATCTAATCCAAAAGGATAAGGATGTTTTTTATAACTAGTAGTACTGTTTAATTGATAAAGTGAATTCCCAACATCAGTTCTATAAAAAAATAAATATAAATTTAAGAGGAAAACATAATATAATTCACATTAAAAATACAATAAAAAAACTATTAAATTCCTAATAATAATCAAAATATTTTTATTAACATATAGTAACAATTGATTTATGCCATAAAAACTTATCTGAAATTATAATGTAAATTTAATTTGGCATAAATCTTTTCAAAATTGATATCTATTATATAATTAGCAATTGACAATTTCTATATTTGAAAGATAAATGACATGGAATTTCCATGTTTTCAGTTCTTAGTCAAAGGAATATTCTAAATTTCCAGAGATTTGCCCTTTTAATCAATTTTAATGAAACTTTTCTTTATATATTTAAGATAATAAGCAGAGCACAAATTACTGTTTTTTTCAAAAAATAAAATTGTGCCACATTATAATTAAAAATTGTAAAATTTTTTAACTTACTGAAATCTATAACATGTTTTAAAAAATAAGCTTAATTAATATGCAAAAGATTCAATTCTGAAATGTCACTTAATTTTCATTGAAATCTTTTGAAATTTTTATCATTTATTACATTATTCTCATTAACAATGAATTCTCTGATTATTTCATTCTCATTCAAACAATGTGAACATTTTTTTTTGAATTTTATTTCTTTCACAACTTTTCATTCATTATATGAGATCAAAGAAAACATGATGCTTTTGAATGAAATCTTAGCCATTCAATGAAATATTTGTTTTTGGATAGCAGCAAGCTTTATGAATAAAATAAGCTATGAATGAAGAAATTCAACTATATTTTAAAAAATAATTGTTAAAAAAGGATTATATAAATTTTCATTAATGAAGTTGTCTTATAATTAGTTGAAAAGTCACACATTTATTAAAATATTGTCATTTTATTAATAAAATGTATTTATTATGTTTTTTTTCATATCATTTTTATTTTAATTTTTTATAAATTTTTGAATTTATATCAAAAATCCAACATATATGAAAATTATCCACTCTCATATATAAACAGTTATAATAATATTGTCTACTTTAATTAGCCTACATATGCTTTGTTGATGCATTGTACAATACACATACAGTGCAGTAAAATAAGCTTGGCCACAATTTCTCACAAAACAATAAAAGTGTCACTTTAAATAGCCTGAGTGTATTCGTTTGGATTTTTTCATATTTTATGTAATAATCAGTAAAAATAAAGCAAATATGATAATTCAGAAAAATATATCATTTATTTTAACAGAATTAACCAATATTTTTGTATTATTGACAATATTTTTTCGGTCTTATGAATTTTAGAACTCATGACAATTTCACTTTTCACTTAAAATTTCAAAAATAAAATATAATCTTGTTCCAAAACCAGAATAAGATTAGTACAATATAACAGAATAGGATGCAGAATTCATAAGATTGGATAAAAAATAATTCAATTTCTATTAATAGAATTATCCATTTAAATTATCTATCATAAAAACTTAATTTAAACAAAAAAAATTCACCAAGTGAAAAATTTAGGATCCATCATTGGAGAGAGATATTTTCAACCTATAACCATAAAAAAAATGATCTGTAATAGCTACACTAAGGTCCTTTGTATATGGAGCATATCATCATAGATACACACAAGATTCCGCTTGCAATTGACAATAAACATATACCTACACATCTATACACAAAGCATACTACAAGCATATAGAATTCATTCAATCAAGATGATATATTTTCTTATTTTTATTGTCACTGAAAAAGAAGGAAAATAAGATGGTTTTGGGTTCAGCCTATATTGAAAGAAATATAATTGTTTATTGATGCTAGGAATTATCATATGATGATGCAAAATTTCAAACATTTCATAGAATGGTATTTTAAATATGGAATGACAGCACTCAAAAATAAAATCTTTCTATGTTACAAGCTTTTTTTAGGAATAGAATTAAAATCACTTACTGCTTTTCCGTGGCAATGGAATTGCCATGGAATTATTACAATTATTGTAATTAAAATAAATTAATATTTGCATACATATCTATCCAGTTCATTATCTCATTCCATGCTTTTTTTGTTATATCTTCCAAGAATATTCAGACAATGAATAATCACACAAACATGGATACTTTTCTATTGTTTGTACAAATTTAATTGTAGTACTTTCATTTTTTTTTATATGAGTACATATATTGTACCAAGTACTAGTGGCTTACCCAGAATCTTTGGTACCTGAGGCAACTTTTTTTGGCCTTATTTCCCCCTACCAAAAAAAATCTGTTTTAACTTTCAGCACACATTTTATTTTACATTCTGCAGCACTAACCATTTATGAAATATTCAACAAAATTCATTTTGATTTGAATTTGAATTAATTATCTACATATTGCATGTGTATGTCATATTTAGCACCAAATTTAAAAAATTATTTACAAATATCATTATTATTAAATCATTTTTAAGAACTGAAAATGATTCAAAAAGTTTTATACAAATATCTGATGAATAGTAATGATATTCCATGCTTGACTGCCCATTCAGTTTGTTGTCTGGAGTTGACCATTTCTCTCACCCCCTCTGGGGTATGCCACTGCTGAATACACAAATAAGCCTAGTTTCATATTTCTATCAAATGACAGAAATATGAAACTAGGCTTATTTGTGATTGTAATATGAAACTAAACTTATTTGTATGGTACAACTGGTGTCATGAAGCTTGGAAAGTATGACGGATATGCTACACTACTGCTTCATGCACAGACACATATTTGAAAACACATGGCACTGCAAACAAACTATGCCTGTGTAATATGCATCTATGATGATATGTTCCGTATACAAAGAGAGTAATTAAATCAAGAATGAATTTTTTTTAACCTTTTTTTTTATCATTTTTATTCCACTTTTATGACAGCTATACAAATCAATGAACCTCAATGAGTTAAAAGGTACAAATATAAAATAATGAATAGCATTTACAATGAAACTTGATGCAACAATAGAAAGTATCATATTGTACCAGTGGCACAAATTTAAATTTTTGTTGCATGGGCAGCCATCAATATCTAAATATTTATATTGTTTTTCATTTAAAAAAATATATAAAAATGAATGATCATTTTAATCGGGATTGTAGCAAAAACTATTTTCATATGAATCAAATATAGATAGGCTTGAACTTGTATTCTCATATAAACAAATTACAGATAGTCCTTGAACAACAGAATTCAATCCAAATCTTGTCACCATGGTAAGTTTAAGTGGTCATAAGTTAGAAATGCTTAAAGTTGCCTATTACCAATATTTATTATTACACTTCTCTATCATAATAAATTTAATGAATACAAAAATACAAGAACCAGAAACAAAAAAGATATTTTTTGTATACCAAACAATTAGTTAGGGACCTTTGTCAATTGAACTTACCAATCACAGAATTTATTAATGACACTGCCATCATAAATATGATGGTCTTATGTTGAGCTGGTTGTAAGATGAAATATATACTATATAACTATTTTTATTTATTAATGATTATTTGCATTCTTAAGAATAAAAACACAATATGGCATAAAAAGGTAATTTTGACCCAGTGGTCTTACAAAATTGTATTCAGATAGATGCTCAATTTGTACTGACTCTGCATTCAGACTCATTATGTGCCACTGGTTCCAACTTTTACTTATTCTTTTTTTTACCAGATTATACTGATATAACTATATTATTCTTTGGAATTTCTTAATTGATTTGTTGAAAAAATTTCTTTACAGTTTTCTTTAAAATTGACATAAAAGAAAGGGATTAAAATTGTTCTAATATCAGAGTTAATAGAGAGAAATGACAAAACACTTAATAATAGTAAAAACTTCATTTAATAAGAGCAAACCAAAAAACATTTTCAGCAGTATGAGGTAAAATATTATACAAAATTACAAGTTTCAAGAACACACAGCTTATAAATGAATACAATACTTAAAAGCATTTACATCAAACGAATAAACTATTAACTAAAACTTGAAAAATACAATATAAGTAATTACATAAATTTAAAAAAAAATGTTAATATTACAAATATAAGATAAAAAAAATTAAAAAAATCTCATTTGACTTATATAAATCACACCATTACTAGAAAATTTCAAAAATCTTTTTGGAATTTGCTAATAATGACATAGTCTCTGCTTTAGAACTGATGTCTGTAAATGAAAAACTTAGGAAAACTCTCTAGCATAAATTTATCAATAAAGTAAAATGAATTTTTAATAAAGTGCCCAATAATACACAAGTCCTTCTGTAATATAGATAATGTTGTTACAATAGTTGGCAATATCCAATTACCAATGTATATTAAAGAATTCCTCTCCAAAAACCTATCTTTTGTTTTACAACAGCATACTGTTGACATTGTATCTGCTGTAGAACAATTAATTGAGCCATTAGATCTTAATGACAAAGAATTAGATAGAATATATATGAAGAAAATGTTAGGTTTTATAATAAACATAGAAATCTGTCATGCCATATTAAAGAAAACACCTATAATCTTTGAACAGCAGGTGTTTTCTTTAAGATAATAAAAATTAACATTAAATAGAGGAAAAAAAACTAAGAAAATAGTAATTCTTAAGAATAAAACATATATATAACTGCTTAACTCATATTTTCAGGATTGTGAGGTATAAGAACAGACAAGAACCAGCAGCACCTTTAGCAGTTAAAATAGACAGACTCTTAAAAACAAAACTTACTTAATTCACTCAAAGTCAGTAAAGTTTATAATCCTGCAGGATTGTGAATGTTAAAAATACAGAAAGACCCAATTTCATCCAATTAATTGTTGAAAGAAAACTCTCTCCTGTTTACTCTTGAGAATGTCCTGGCAGAGATATATTCCAACTAGCATAAAGGCTATGAAAATATGTCAATTTCTCAGAAAACTTTTTTAATAAATTAAAACAGCTACCTTCTGCAAATAATGAAATTATAATTGTGCTTGATTTTGAGAAACTGTTTCCATCCTTAAAGCTTCCATCAATATGACTAGCTCTATACAGGTTCCTCCTACAAATCTTTATAGAACTGATAGTAAAGCCTTTCACTTTAAGAGACTCTGTGATATTTTGTTACAAATTATACTTTACCTTTAATGAGAAATTTTTTAAACAAATGCAAGATGTCCCATAAAAGATTCACATATTATGGCAGAGATTCTGCTTAGGCATGCAGAATCCTAAATCCTTGATAATTTTCAATTATCAATTAAAATCTACTTGCACTGTTACGATATTAATGTTACTTGGTATGACCATAACAAATCATCTGAACTATTGGATGTATTCACCTTTATGAATGTCAGATTAAAGCTAAACTTAGAGAAATGAAATTGTTCTTCTATCCACTTTCTAGATATTAATATTAAAATCAAGTGAGAATATAAAACTACAGTTTTCAGAAAGCTGATAAGTTGCCTTGTCCTTGTTCCAACCTCGTTATATGATTCTCTAAACCAGCGTTTTCCAAAGTATGTTCTGCAGAAAGTCAATAAATGTTCTGTAAAAAATTATGAAAATTAATATAAGCTTTATATGATTTTAAATGCTGTGCCAAGTTGAAATGGAGTTGCTAATTTATTTTATTATTTTCATGTGTTTTATTTTACATAATTACAATTTGATAATAAATGTCTGTTTTGTTTTCTTAACTCTTATACTTATTTGCCTAATTTATTTATTATTAATATCTACATATACTAATGCATTCCATAAAAATTTCAGGATTTGTGAAGTGTTCCATCATAGAAAAAGTTTGGGAAACAAAAAAAAATATAAAACAGCAATCTTTCATTCATTTTTTCCACAGGATTTTCATATGCTTTTCCACAAATAAAAGTCAGCATGATGAATTCTATAAAATCATATCCTAGGATAGAAATTATAGTTATAAATATAAATTCATGAAACAATCTATGAAAAAGTTAAGAAAACATTTGCTACTACACCCCAATGAACTAATCAGGCCAAATCCGCTAAGGAAACACAAAGTACTGTAAAAAAAAACTTCTTACAGGGAATCTAAGTTTAATATAATCAAAAGCACTGCTAAAAAACTAAATTCTAGAACAGTAACCACCAGATATTCAACTCTGTATAAAAGATTATGAAATGGCAAATCCAGTTACCATGCCAGCAAATGAATAGAAATCTATCCAATGGTTCTCAAACTTTTTTGACTGGCAGCTCTCTTGACTTATTGGCTCATACTTTTATTTGGGAGTAATCAAATATTATGATTTTTCTCTCATAGCTCCTCATTACCATACTTTTATTTGGGAGTAATCCAAAATAAAAGTATGGCAATAAGGAGCTATGAGAGAAAAATCATAATACCCTGTATTGGAAAATAACTGGGATGAAGCTGTTATAATTATAGATTTCACAAAATAAAATTAACATTTATTTAATAATTTCAAAATATATAATTAAAGCCTAGAAAGAGGATTCTGCAGCACTCAGATGCTGTAGTGCACAGTTTGGGAAACACTGGTTTACTTAATTCCACTACACAATCATGATCTAGACACAAGAAGAGTGCATTGGTATTACCTCACAAAACCCCTTTTAGAAAATCACCTGGCAGAATATAAACAGGACACTCAGATTGGTCAGACTAATACTGCTTTCTCTAGAAGAGTTTACAAATTCAACCTAGACATTAGCAAAAGTGTAAGTGTTGTTACACTGTAAGTTGCTCAAAAAAGGATTAATTTTTTTAAATCCCTGATAAATTTCCAGCAGATTACAATGCTTTATCATCATCAAAGATGTCCCAAGCTAAAAGTGTACCAAGTGCATAATGTCATGCATTCCAGTTTAATGTATAACTGCTCTGCCATTAATCTATTATAGGGATGCATAGACTTGTTAAGACTAAAGACTGCATAAATTCAATGTGACTTATAGAAGGCATCAAAAAACTAAGATCACACCCATCTGCATACATATTATTTTACTTTTTATTATTACAATTAATATGTAATTTTTTTGTATTAAATACTAATTATATTTTATGTTATTGATTATTTACAAATTTAAATATATTATGATAATTTCTGGCATGAATAATTGTGCTGTAAGGTTAGGCAATGATTTTCAGTTCTAGTTTCATTTTTAAAGTGAGTGATTGATTGTTGTGCAAAAAACGGAAGGACAAGATCATTTACATTAAATAATAATAATAGTAGTAATAATAACAATGCGGGGGGCAAGGTATTAGACCAGGGTAAGATGATGCGTTTCATCTCTGTTCCGAGTCCTAGCCACTCCTTTACCAAGACCGCATTGCGTGGCGAAGAGCCACATCCTTCTCGAGGTACCCCCGTTCCCACAGAACAGTGCGGATCTAGACGAGGACGTCGATAAACATCCCAGAAGAAGGCAATGGCAAACCACTTCTGTATTATGCCAAGAAAACTGCATGGACAAATCTTTATCTGTTAGCGTTATGGTGCTGGAGGGTGAGACCCCCAGGCCTAAAGGCACCCTTATAGCTACTGGGGAAGAACAGTGGACCTCGTTGAGTAACTCTGTACGTGATGACATGACTAGGCCAAATCCACCAGGAAGCCTGGTTGTTGATAACTGCAGTAGTGAAAGAAAAGATCCATGTTTCATGAAGACACACACCATAGGAACCTGGAACGTAAGGAGTATGAATCAAGGCAAGTTGGAGATTGTGAAGGCTGAACTGGATCGTACACAACTAGAGATCCTAGGTATAAGTGAGCTCAAGTGGACCGGAAAGGGTCACTTTAACTCTGGAGAATATGTGATATACTACTCCGGTCATGACTTCAAAAGAAGAAATGGAGTAGCTTTTATACTACAGAAGAACATTGGCAAATCAGTGATTGGCTTTAATCCGGTTAATGATAGAATAATTACAATAAGAATAAAAGGATATCCAACAAACATCACTCTTATTCAAGTCTATGCACCTACCACAGGTGCTACAGAAGAAGAGATTGAAGATTTCTATGGCAAGCTACAAGAAACAATGGACACCATATCAGGCAAAGACATGTTGTTGCTAATTGGCGACTGGAATGCTAAAGTTGGTGAAAATAGAGTTCCAGGGATTACTGGAAAATTTGGATTAGGAACTCGCAATGATGCTGGAGAAAGACTAATTGATTTTTGTGGAGAGAATTCTCTCTTCATTGCTAACACCTGTTTTCAGCAGCACAAAAGAAGACTTTACACATGGACATCGCCAGACGGACAACATAGAAACCAGATTGACTACATAATAGGGAATAGAAGATGGAAGAGTGCAATACAATCTGTCAAGACTCTCCCGGGTGCAGATTGTGGTACTGATCATGAACTACTGATTTCAAAAATAAGGATTAAGCTAAGAAAACTGAAGAAACAAGCTCTACCTACCAGATATGATCTCAACAACATACCATTAAAATATACAGTTGCTATAAAAAATAAATTTAGTGCACTGAATCTGTTAGAATGTGAACCAGATGAATTATGGACCAAACTAAGGGAAATTGTGCAAGCAGAAGCAAAGAACAGTATTCCCCAAATTAGAAAGAAGAAGACATCCATATGGCTTTCTGCAGAAGCCATCCAGATTGCAAAGGAAAGGAAGAGAATGAAAGT
>WUQG02416538.1:0-15639 GCA_011317285.2 Androctonus mauritanicus | reverse complement strand
TTCATTTGATTAAGCAATATTTTTAACTATCCTGTCTACATTTCTGAATCATTACTCCAAAATGTAATTTAAAAAAATTTAAATGTGATATGGCCTGCGGCCATCTTCCAGGCTCATTAAATGGCCCTTGAATTAAAATGAGTTTGACACGCCTGATTTACACTGTAAGTCTTGATATAAATAATATGACTTAAAGGCTTTGACTCTTAAGGTTCTGTAATAATCTGAAAATATTGTTTTCTCTATAGTTTCGTAATTGTTAATTATTTTTGTAATTAATCCTAATTTGAATCATTCTACAAACTATGGGATATTTGTTTAATGTTATTCCTATATATTTACAATATTATTATTTATATAATTCATAGAACTTATCCTTTGATATATTTAGAATTGTATTATATATATATTTATTATTTAAGACTTCTTTCTTTTTATTAATCAATGTATATTTTGAATATAAAATTTTTACATATTCTGTTAATAGTTTTTTATTAATATTTAATTTTGTAAAAATTATTAAAATTATTAATTTTACAATAAAATTACAAAAGTATTTATTCATAAATTATAAACTATTCTTCACATATTTACTATTTTTAGCTTATTTTCTGAAGAAAAATAAGGTTTATATATCACTAAAATGTTTGCATTCTATATCTCTCTCCTAATGATACCTTTTTAATTAAATTAGTATATTTTCATGAAATTAATATGGCTATTTAGCCTTAATGGTATAGTGTCACATCTTTTAATCCTATAGCTTCAATCATTTTAAAAATGAATGGTCATGTTTCAAAGTTTCTCCTTAATAACTTCTGAATTATATGATTAAACTAGCAGTACCCATGCACCTTATTGCTCATACAAATGAATTTAATAGAATTTGAAAGATAAATAATATTTTATTATATTTTTAAAAGTAATTCCTGAATTCTCATCTCTAAAGCTAAGAGTTTTACAGTGACAACATATTATTGACATAGCCTCAATCACTATATCAGTGTCTGATTTGTACAATGTAAATGGATTATAGGTAAAAGCAGAATTTTGCTTACAACTCCAGTGACATAGCTACACAGATGCTGCTTTTGAGCATATATTCTTCTGCTTATGGCAATAGAGGTCATTCTTTGTAATCTAGCAGCCCTTTCACCCTCAAATTCTTCAGATCGTTTTTCGTGGTGGCCAAGAGCATCGCTTTTAATCTAGCATTCCTTTCCTCATTCCATCTTACTTGAGTTTCTTCTAAACTTTCAGAAGGTCTTTCAAAATGCTTTCTAGAAGCATCAATTTTGTGTTTTTTGTTTTCCTCTTTGAATTTTCTTTGGTCTATCTCTTGCTTGTGTGTGTGACTCCATTTTGGAATAAAATGATCCCTGGTGGAAAAAGTTTGCAGTCTTTGTTCTCATAATAATAATAATAATAATAAACAAACACTGTCAAAACTGTACACCAGCAGATTAAATAACATTCTCAAAACATATCTGAATGGAAAAAACACAGTGAAAGCCATCAATACATTTGCCATACCAGTACTGACCTACTCCTTTGGAGTGATACAGTGGACACAGACAGAACTAGAATCACTCCAAAGGAAAACACGAACAACACTTACAAAATACCAGTACCATCACCCAAAATCTGCCATAGAAAGAACTACTCTCCCACGCAAGGAAGGAGGACGTGGCCTTATTGACATTCCACATTTACACGACAGACAGATCTATAGTTTGAGAGAATTCTTCCATAAAAAACAACATACATCACAACTACACAGAGCTATAGTCTTGGCAGATAGAAAGATCACACCATTAAAACTACAGAATAACACTCCAAACCTAACAGACAACACTGCACACATACAAGAAAAGAAAACATCTTGGTGTAGAAAGGAACTCCATGGCAGACACCTGCAAGACCTCTTTCATAGACACCAAAGCATCAAACAACTGGTTAATCAGGGGGATCTATTTACAGAAACAGAAAGTTCATAATAGCGATACAGGACTAGGTAATAAACATGAGAAACTACAAAAAATATATAATGAAGGACAGCACATTGACAAAGACATTTGCAGAAAATGCCACGTAGCACCCGAAACAATTCAACACATTACATTGGGTTGCAAGCTGCTTGCACAAACAGATTACCTGCACAGACACAACCAAATAGCAAACATAATACATCAAAAGTTTGCAACCAAACACAAATTAATAAACACACTCGCACCATATTACAAATACATATCAGACATAATCTTAGAAAACTCAACACACAAGATGTACTATGACAGAACAATCTTAACAGACAAAACCATACATCACAACAGATTAGACATCTCTCTCATAGACAAGCAAAACAAAGTTATATACATTATAGACATTTCATTACCCGACATACACAACATCCAGGATGCATTCACTGAAAAACTTAGCAAATACACAGAACTCTCACAAGAAATTAAGCATCTTTGGGGAATGCAAAAGGTAGTCACAGTATCTATCATTCTAACCACAACATGAGTAATTCCTCACACTTTACACAAAAGCCTCAAAACACTAGATCTACTGTCTACACCCCAAAACATATATAACACTACAAAAGACATCACTACTCAATACATGCAACATAGTAAGAAAGTTTCTCAGCATTGACAAAGACAGTTAGTTAATACACAACTAAACATCACAAGTAGCTATGTTTTGACTCTTGTCCGACATAGCACTTTGCTCCAGAGTTATTGCGCTCACACTGAGCTACTCCAACAAAATAATAATAATAATAATAATAATAATAATAATAATAATAATAATAATAATAATAATAATATTTTTTATTCATTATTATAATTTCTTTAAATAAATGTACATTTACCAATTGGCTAATTTAAGTAATGATTAATTAGAATTTACTATATTATGATATATTTAAAGTTTTCAGGATAATAAATGAAAATCTATTTTTGCATGAAAACAAATTCAGAAACTAATACAGGTATCTTTTGATTTATGAAGGTAACTGAAACCTTAAAAATTGTTCATTAAATGAAAATTTGTAAACTGGAAATTCATTTCCCATTAATTCCAATGCAAAAATTTCTAATTGATTTTTAATTACCAAAAAATCATGATTGATACCTATTGATTGATATTAATGCATTCAAAAGGCATTAACATAAACTATTATATTATAGTATACATAATTAAATTTATGATAACTATTATCTATTTAGATTATTTCTTAAACTTTGAATTTCTGAGCCACTAAGTGTCAAGTGATCTTTAAATTTAAGCCTAATATGATGACAAACATGCCAATCATTGTGATTTTATTTATTAGTTAAAATTTATAAAAATGTCATCAAAATATTGTCTTAAATTTCTGTAATTCTCAAAAAATTTCATTCTACTAAATTATTTGCAAAAATAAATCCAATTTTCTGGAAGTTAGTATTGATGTTTGTAATTCTGTTTAAAAATTCATTGATTACAGATTTTATGTTTGTTATTTTAATAAAATTGACAGACATAAAATAATCCACTTATTTAAAGACACTTTGGTTAAATTTAGCATATTCCAATGAAATGACAAAATAACATACAATCATAGTTTTATATATGGATTAAAAAAAATACATATTAGAAATTTATGCTTTTGGAATAATGTGAAATCACTGTTTTAAGAATATAAATAATTTATATATTACAAAATCTTTTCAAAAATTCAATAAGTACATAATCAATATTCATATTCCAGACTTGCATATTAGTCTATACAAGACCAGATTTGCTAGTGGATCCTCTAATGAAAGCAGAGGCAAATTTTGTTTTAAAATCAATAATACACATAATATATTTAATAAAAAAAAATATATCTGATATAATTAATGAAGAGAATTTGCTTATTCTCTTCACTAATTATATCCGATATATTTTTTTATATTAAATTTATTGTGTGTATTATAAAACAAATTATAAAAGCAATCAACTATTCTTATAATTGAAGTAGCAATAAACACAAATAGCAAAAATATGTTAAAAAATGAGTATAGATTATAATTTTTTTTAAATATAATTTATAATCTTAGATTTAAACAAATTACAATGGATAATTGATCAAGTGATAAATATTTTCTATTCAAAAGTGAAAATTATCTTTGCAAATTGAAAATGTAGTATACATTTATACAGTTTGTTAAAAATGAAAATTTGTAAACCAAATGTTTGTAAATCAAGAGATATCTGTACTTTAAATAGACCATAAAATTTATTTTAATCACTTCTGGAATATAAAAATGAATTATTACCTGAAGATGATTTTTATAAATATAGACAGGATTAGAAAATTGTGTTTTTTGGCCAACAGCTTCACTAAAAATAATGATTTGCTCAAAAAGAAAGACTTGTCGTTCCTTCATTTTTCCACCTGTACTTGCATCACTAACTTGAAGTATACCTTGTAACAGAAGTTTGCCCTGAGCTGTAATCTTTCCCTATAATAAAGAATCATTCAAATTAAATTACTATAAAAATTATATATATATAGTGCCAATTATCCAAACCACTGCTGCTCAAAAATAAAATGATAGTTATCTGTTTTTAGTGCAGTGGTTGCTACGGTGAAGTATAATTATTGCCTCTTAATACACTGGTGATGATTATGTGTGATTATTATTGCTTTTACATTGTCAATATGGGCATCAATATGCTAACAGTAGTTGTCTTAAAAATCCATTATAAATATTTTTGCCTGGTACTGACAGACTACATTTTTTTCTTATGACCTTGTTTTGAATAAAAATCTACACATAAAAAGTATATCCATTAAGATGAACTGGTTTTATTTTTTTGTAAATAAATTAGCAATTTCTAATATTTCACCTTTATTCAGAAAAAATAATACAAAAACCAATGATTACAGGATGAATAATCGTTTATATAATTATAGTTATATCAAATCAATTCAGTTTTGTTTACATTCAATCATTTTTCATGAAAATTGACAATGCATCATTTTTTGAGAATCACCATTACTCAATAACTACATTGCTAAAATTAATCAAATTTTCCTCATCTTTTAATAAAATTGTGAGAATAATAGAAATTTGAAGACACATTAATATTTTTAATAACAACATATATATAAGCAAAATTTTTGGATGAAAAATTTAAAAAACATTTTGAAAAATAGGAGAAAATGTTTTCTCTCCTATTTTTCAAAATTTTTTTGGCCCATTCAAAAATAATTTTCTTTAAAAGTACAGTAGTCAAAATGTCATTGACAGGAAATAATTTCTAATGAAAATGTTCAAAATTTATATTAATTACTTTTTGTATAAATTATATATTTTTGTATATGTCAGATCATCCAAACCACCTTGGTCCCAATTAGTTTGGATAATCAATGCTATACTATATATATATATTTCTTTAATACAGCTAAATTACTTCATACTATAAGTACAAAGAATTGACCAGAATTTGTTCCATTTAACATAATTCTTTTAATTTGTATTATTTTTATGGGTATTATATTGAAAGAATTAAATTACCTTTCACTCCTTAAAAATCTCATTATTAAAAAATGTGTATTACAAAATAGAATTACCGTCTTCCACATGAACTCACGTGGAAAATGACATCATCTAATCTGCATAATAATAGTGATTCAAATGCCGATCTTCTTGAGCTAAAGATCAGTCTCTTTTCAATGAATTATTCATGGAGAATTATAATAAATTGTAAAGATGATATAAAATGTTCAGATATCTGTAAATTAAAAATATGATTGTTGCATAACTTAATATATAAATGAGCAACATATAGGATGTGAAAAATTACTAATTAAGCTAATTAAAAGAAGTGACACTCTAATGAAGCATATGCTTAACAACTTATATTATTTATTTGTTTATAAATTGTACTTTTTATACTCCAAGTGGAGGTATTAATTAATTTTTTTAAGTTTAAACATCGTCTTGATTGATAAGTTTGTTATTGAATTGGCTTATAATTTTATCATCTTTGTTTTGGTTTTATTATCTTGTCTGAAATGAAGTAAATTATTAACAATGAATTATGTTACTTTTTCTGAATATATTTACTTTATTGTTTAATTCTATTTATTTTTGGCAATTAATTCTCTAGTTCTAAGTACACTAACATATTCATAAATATCATTGCTTTAGTTCTAATGGTTTCACTGTTTTTTTTCTGATTGTTTTTGTTGTGACACTGTTAGATTTATTTGAAATTATTTTTGGAGTTTCAGAAGACCTGGTCAGGCTGAATTCTGAATTATTACAGAGTTCTGACCATTAGATTCACTATCTAAGGAGTTTGAATATTCATTATTTTTACACAGTTAAAGATAGAGGATGAATGATGTGGCAGTGAAGTTACTTTTACTAATAGAAATTAAAAGTACCAAGTTTCATAAAATGCACTCATTAATTCAAAAGTTATTAGTGAAGAACGTAGATGGTTAACATGGAGATCTTATAAGTCTCATTTTCCTTCAGAAAGAAGGACAAAAATATTGTCTTTATTATCAACTTCCATAATAAAATACATTAGGTCCTGTAATTATACTGTTAATTCATCCAAAAAATTTTTTGCCTAAATCAAAAATCACACAAGTCCAACAATGATTAAATTTAATATACACAAATGAGCACATTAGCAAAAAGCATGGCCAAATGAAATTTAGGAGCATACTTTAAGCATAGATAAGAAAATTTAAAGTTGCAAGTGATATTTTTGCAGAAAAGTATATTGTTTAATGAATTTTTCATTTGTGTTTTATAGAAAATCAATGAAAATAGAGAGACTTATACATCTGCATCTCTCTGAAACTACAAATCAAAACTGTGTAATCCAGGTCTACTGTATATAATAAAATATTTATATTCTTTATATTTAAATTTTTATTTGCCTATTTAGTAATTAGAATACAATTTCAAAACTACATCTTAACTTTGATAAAAATTGCAAAATTAGTTTTGGTCAGAAAAAAGAAAAATAAGATAAATTATAGTGTATAGAATCATATTAATTCATTTATTTGCAAGATTAATAATAAAATATAAAAACCAAAGACGACTAATCCAATATGTCATTAAAAATATTCTGTGAATTACAGTATCAGATTTTTTTTTTGAATAATTTATTTTTTTTTTTTTTATATTTTCTGAAAAACCAAATTCAAATTTTCAATTAACCTAAATCCAATATAAAAATTGTTATATTATTAGTCAATTATACAACTCAAAATCATGTACAGATATTTCCTGACTTATGCAAATAATTGGGACCAAAGATTTTTTACATAACTTGGATTTTGCATAAATCAGAAAGATAATTTTTTAGCAAAAATTCTAGTTTAAAAACTACCAAAACTAGGTAAACTATAATGATTACACTTATATAATACTATGGCATTGTATTGTTTTCTGACTGAAAAGAAAATATCACATGGAACAATATTATACCAGTAATATGATACTTAATATCAATAAACAACTGCAAAATATAAATAAACCAAATAATATGAACTGTGAAATGCTGTAAACTAACATGTTTGGATCTATAACTTACAAATACAATAAAGTTTATGATCTAAACCTCAAAAAAAGAAAAAAATTTTGGAAAATTTTTTAATGTTATGTTAAGTCAATTTTCTTTCTTTTTTTTTTAAGTTTCGATTTATGGAGATTATACAATCTCTGTAAATCACCTATATGCAAGTCAGAGAATACTTGTATAATATTTATCAAGTTTAAGCTCATCTTTATATAAATCCAGTTAAATCAGAAAAATACACTTACATCAAAACCTTGCAATCTACCAACATTCATCATATCATTTGCAGCTTTAGGTACAATGTGCATTATATGGACGGCTTTTCTCAAATTTTGTGCTTCATCTTTCAGACCTGCTTTTTCTGTATATTTCAGTATATCCTGAAAAATTAGTATATAATTTAAACAAAATATAATTATAATGAAAATTTTCTGATAGAAATAAATTGTTTGTCTAAATTAATTGTTTCTTAATATAAGAATATTATATCTAGAAAAGTAATTTATTTGTTATTATAAATAATACACCTATACTACTGTCAAAAACCTGATTTATAGTCTACTAATTAAAATATAAATTAAATACTTTATTGAAAAATATATAAAATTACAACCAACCAGGCTCATACTTTTAAAATAAGTCTTAACACATTTTTTTTTGTATTAATTTAAATGAAAAAAAATCATCAAAATTCAAAAATTTTAATGTTAAATTAATGATATGATAACTGAAAGGCACTTCAATAATGTGATTACAGATTAATAAAAATTTTTTCCCTGCTTGAAAAAGTATACTTGGATTATTAATTAAATTTATCATATAATAATTCTTGAAAGAATAAAAAACTTTAGAGCATGTACAAGAGGAACCAAAAAGTTCTTACCCTCATCATGATATGGATGTGCTAGAGATCTGAAATTTGATCTTCCAACTCTTCCTTCTCTATATATTCACAGATTTGGAGGCAAACTGGCTCTCCACAGCAGTAATGACTTCACCAACGTTTGAAGAAACTTCTTTCCCACAAATATTTTTCATATTTCAAACAGGAAGAAGTCTGAAGGTGCCCAGGTTGGAAGAATACAAGAGATGGGGCAAGATTTCATAGCCATATTTGTAGAAAAAAGTGACAGCTTGGTATGCAGGTACATTGTTAGCTAGAAGTAATACATCTTTTGACAGCAAGACATATCTTTTTACCTTGATACTGCCCCGTAACTTTTGTAACAAGTTCCTACAGTATGCCCATTACTGTCAATTTTCTTTTTGTAAGTAATCTGTCAATATGATATCTTATGCTGTTGTCCTAAAACTCAGACATGACCTTGCTTGTTGGTCTTCTCCTTGGTCACCCTGCAGAGTGGTGTAACCATATTAGAATTCCTGTTTCCATCATTTCACATTCTCATACAATGGATATTCTTTGTCATACACAGCTGATATATCTTCATAGATTATTTGTGTACTTTTCCTTTGAAGGAATGTTATCACAGCTAAATACTCAACTTTGTCCAGCATGACGCCACCATCTACTATCACGCTTCTAACTCTGGTTAAACAGGACCTATCGAAACAAAGGCATGCATATTATTAAGTCAGTAACCTATCATTGTTTACAAATTACAGATCTATAACACATTTACAACATGGTGAGGAAAAGAACTTTTGCCTCCTCTTGTATTTTTACTATTTTGTAAAAATACAAAGGGAGGGCAAAAAGTTTCACAATTCTAAACAATCTTTATGAAAAAATATATAATCTTTTTCATGATCTTGATAATGATTATGCCATAACTTACTTTTACTTGTAAATACAGAGCTATACTGAATTCCATTAATGATTCATTAAAATATTCTCTATACAATTTTTTTCTTGCTAACAATAAAAATGAAAAAATTAAAGAGAAAAACTTCATAAACTAAGTAAACTCTATTAAAACCCTTTTGTATCATCAATCATCATCAGTGAATACAAACTGACACTAAAAACATGCAGTTCCATATGGATATATCCAGTAAGCCTTGACCAAAGAAATAAAAGAGAAAAATCAAACTTTTTTCTGAACAAAGCTTACAGAAAAAAATCCCCCTTGTAAGCATTACACATTTGGATGCCACAATGTGTGTCAAATTAAAATAAAATGTAATTTGGCATATTTACAGAGGGAATTCTTCTGAAAGCTTATGAGGGCCTACTTGTTTGTCATAACAAACCATGTGAGAATATTGAACTGTTTCCAAATATCATCTCCAAGAAAACAAAGTACTTGAGGATATTTTAATAATTCATTAAAATAATTGTTTAATAATTTGTTATTTGCAATATATTTATAGTTATTCACAAATTATTTCAAAGTTTGTTTCAAATTAAAACATTGAGTTCTTATTCAATGTGGCAAATATGCAAAACAAAACACTAACAATAGACAATTCATTTCATGCATATAGAAATGTTCTTACTATTAAAATATTATACATTATTTGTATTAATTCAAATGCAAAATATAAAAATTTCAAATAGTGTGAAATTCATATTTTACATCTGAATATATAAATACTCACTACTTTTAAATTTCAAATTATGTAAAGAATTTGAAATACAACCACAGGTATATCCTATTGTAAAGTACTAATTGAGATTGGAAAAATCTCTGTGCTAAATGAAATACATTAAGGAATATAGGAATTGCATTATAAATGTTAAGATGGTTTTAGTGTAAAACTTGATAGTGGATAGCTAAACTTAATTTATAAAGAATCAAATATTTCCTAAATGTATCTCAAAGTATTAAATTGTTCATTTCCATTTTAATCATTATTCAACTTTCAACATTAATATTTCACCTTTATTCGATTTAATGTTGTATACATGCATTGACAATGGAAGTGGCCATCTTTGTTCATGAAGTAACATTAACTCGACAAAAATAATATTTCTATTAGATAGACATACAAATAAACTTAACTGCATTGCTTGTTAAAATGTAATTTTGTCAGATGTAAATTTTTTATTGTGATTTTATTTACTTTGCATTAACAATATATCTATCATGAAAAAAAGACTATTGGAATTTTCAGTAATGACACCATTATTTGAATAAAGTATTTTGCATGATGGAATTATTTATTTTGAAATTTCATAAAAGTTAAATTAGTATAAAAAATTTTTATTTGTAAAAGTTTTACAAAGCAGTAATTATTATTAAATACATTATTGTATTTCTTTGGCTTACCAATTTATTAGTATAATTTTTTCCTATTTTTATTAATGGAAGTAGAGAAAGAGAAAAAAGTAATATCCCAAATTCAAATGTATAATGTATTAATATATAGATAGTATGAAAGGTTATTTTTCATTATTTGTAGATATTGTGTACTGTTATCTAAAAAGAAAAAGAAAAAAAAAAAATTGACTGATTGCAATACTGGAGATCACTGTCTGATGTAGAAATGGTGATCTCTGATATTAGTAATCAAGTTTACATGTTCTTTGATGGTTCTGATAAATAAGGAAATATCAATAATTATTATGCTGTTATCTGGTACATAAGGTTTGCATTTTTAAGGAACACTGTATACTTGATACATTTTCCATTTCATTATTTAATTGGTTTCAGTGAAATTTCTTGTGTGTGTTTTGAGTCACTTTTTTTTTATACTTTGTCTTATTTTGAATGTCTTATAATTTGAATAATGATTGCTAATGGAAAAATCCTGTTATTTCCAACCACCATAGTGATGATTTGTTTCTTCAAATTACATGAAATATCTGAAGCACTATGGCAGGGAGATTCACAATAAAACTTAAGAGAATTAACAGGAAGGAGCACTTTCGATTTTTTATTAAAATCATCATCAGCTTCCATTCAACGGATAAATTCGAATAGAACAAGAATCAAACTAGTAACTATGGTAACATTAATCACTACATGAATAATTCTTTGAATAACAGTGTAAAAAAATATATATATACAATTATCATACGTACTGTGTGGAAATCATGCTCTAGATTAAAAAACTGTAAACATTAACAGAAACTGTAAATTTATTAATTCTCTATCTATGTTTACATTAATGATAATTGTATATATATATATATTTTTTACACTGTTTGTTATTCAAAGAATTATTCATGTAAGGATTAATGTTACCATAGCTACTAGTTTGATTCTTGTTCTATTTGAGTTTGTTCATTGTATGGAAGCTGATGATGATTTTAATAAAAAATCGAAAGTGCTCCTTCCCGTTATAATGCTTCAGATATTTCATGTATTAATTATTGGCAATGTATAATTTTTGGTTCTTCAAATTAGTCATGCAAAATTTGTTTTGGCATAATTTATCACACACATCCCATTTTCAAAGAAGTTACAGAAAGTGGAAAACATATATTCAAACTGAGGAAATATGAATTGTTTATTGCAATGAAATAAAAAACAAAATCACTATAAGGCATATACTATATTGCATGGCATTAACCATTTCAGATCACATTGTGTTGTCAATATAAAATGGTAGAGCAACAATATTATATGGATGAAGAGTAAAACCGATTTTATGTTATATTGTGGGGATTGAAAATTTGGATGTAATTAAGAAATAAGTAAGTAAATCATAATTAGGTCACACAGAGGGAGAAACAAAATATAAACAAAAGAAGGGAGTTCTGTCAAACAACTCCAAAAAATTACGACAATAGTTTGGATGGTATTTTGATTGGCTCACGAACTTCGTCCACAATAATAATAAATCGCTGAGAGTGTTTATATCAGGTGCCCGCCAGATAGTCGCGAATCGGACACCTGCCTCGGCAAAAGTTCAAGAAATAAACATTTTTGTTCTTAGCCCGGGAATAAGGGTGAAAAGGGGCACGGATATTTAAGAGCTATTGCGCTCTCGTCTGGGTCCTTGCCTTGGCTTGCTTGTTTTCCGACGTTTGTCCCCGAGGTCTGTGTTCCATCTAGTCACAGTCATCTTTTCGTCTGCTTTCCTGACTGCAACTCCTTTCCGTCATCCATCTGGCCTAATAGATAATTAGTGCTCAGACGATTGCTTCTACTTCAACCTTAGACCACCAAGTTCTCACTTCTCCTTGGCTGGATACCAAGATACCTGGCTTCAGATATAGGACTTCTCTCCTCTGTGTGCATTCTTGATTTTGTTATGAACTAAAGACTCTGTGATTTAAAGACTAAAGACTGTCGAAAGTGATCGTCCATCTAATTCATCAGTTTAGAATCTTCCAGTTGTGTCAACTGTGTCTCCTGGAGAACTAAAATAAATAAATATATATATATATATATATCAGGTATTTCTCCTCTCATTATAAGATCATGAGTCACATACATTGTGACTGGAATCTCTCAAATAAAGGCTTGTTCTCATTGAACGTCGTCTCCATTTTATTCGGCGACTCTCATTACCCATCGTTATGCGCGTTCCTCACCGCATTTAGGCCAATGCCTGTCAATATCGTCCATTGGCCACACACTTAAGAACAACACAATATTGAGAATTACATTAATACAAATATGCCAAGATATCAACAGGTAGTAATTTACAGTGATTTTTGTTCAGCCTGTTGATGATGGGCAAAAAATATTTCTCACTGATTTTAAGGCAATCAGTGATTGCCTTAAAATCAGTGAGAAATATTTTTTGCCCATCATCAACAGGCTGAATTTTTTCATATCTTATTTTTATTCAAAATATGATCATATGAAAAAATGTTTTAAAATTTATAAAAATCAAATAAATAATTTTTCCTATAAATTATTTATTAATTTATTTTATTTTTATTCTATATATGTAACTTAATGTTAATGTGGTTTATATATTTTAATATTTATTGTGCAATTGTTGCCATAGTAACAGTTTGAATCTGGTTTTTGACATGCATTCTGAAATTTATATTGCTGTATATGGACTACTGAAGAGGATCCAGAAGATTGAAAGTAACTTCACTGAAACTTATTTTGTTTGGAAAAGTTTTTATTGTATTTTATTTTCTATTTTTCCATTCTCTTTGTGCTGTCATTTGATGCTTATACTTAATGGAACAGCATAATTTGAATGAGAATCATTTTGGATAAAAACTTGCATATAAAAAGTATATTTATGAAGATGAATTGCATTTTGTTTTTCTTGTGTGTTTTTATTTTTGTTTACAAAATAAATACTGTAAGCAAATTATTTGCTATAAATTAATTAATTCTAATATATTTCATCTTTATTCACACAAATAATATAAAAATGATTACAGGATTAATAATAATTTACATAAACAAGATTATCAAATCAGCTGATTTTTGTTTACATTGTTATTTCCCATAATAATTGACTGCATGTCATTCTCCCACCATTACTGCTGGCCTTGTCTTTTGTCATCTTCAACTATGCTGCCTGAAATTAACCAAATTTTTGCAATTTTTTAATAAAATTATGAAAGAATAATTAGGATTTGAATACATATTAATGACAGTCTTGTCGGCATTAAAAACTTGATGTGTTGTGTATCTTTGCTCTTCGATAATGTTTTGAATTTTTTCTGAATGCATTTTAGCAGCTTCGTGGTCAGCTGATGCATTTTCTCATCGAATTCTTATGCTATGTATTGAAAAACACTTCTAAAATTTCTTGAATCATCCTTTACTGGCAACAAAATTTGGTTATACAGAAAGGTTTTCCATTTTCTTTAAGATGTTTATAAATTTTAAGAGTTTTTTGTTTAATTATTATTCTCCAATTGGATTCTTTTTTGACAGCTGTCATCAGTCCAAATGCTGTGTGCTTTTTCCATTTTCTCAATTATTGGCACATAGGGTCAAGCTGCCACTTTTGCAGATATTGAAGATTCTGCAGCAACAGCACTTCTAATTTTCTTTTCATTTTTTTGTATGATTTAGATTGTTGCTTCATTTAAGTTTAGATTTTTTCCAATGTCTGATACTTTCTCTCCTTTTAAAAGACAATCCAAAATTTGTATTTTTACTTCTAAAGAAACGAACTTTCTCTTAAATGTTTTATTTTTATGAGACATAGTTTGGTCCTGAAATTTAATTTACCGAAATAATTAGATATTAAATGAGATATTTGTATTTAATTATGAAAATTATGTTGTTTATGTTGCTGAGGTATAGTTAAAAAATTTAATAATCAAAATTGTTTGTTTAATTTTACATTATAGTCAATTGAAAGCACCAATTAACTCTGATTTCTTTACCAACCTGTTACAAAATAATTGTTCTTTAATACATATTCAAAAAAATTTATAAATAAAAATATATTTTTACATCATATTTCTCTATTGAAGAATAAAAACTTACTTTTTATCCAAAAACTCTACATTTGGAATATAAAATATTCAAATAGCGACAATTAATGCAATCTCAAAATTAATTCAATTTCAAATTGAAACCAAAAATAGACTGCATATCCTACTCTCATGGCAAATTAGGCAAAATTGCATTTATGACTAATTTTAGCAAAGTATTTACCATTCATTGCATTTTGTGTGTGTATTGTGTCCCTAATATGGATTTAAAAAATTAACAAAAATGTTTTGTGTTGTAGGTGCATAAACATAATTTTCTAAATGTGTTGTAGAAGTACTGTTATATGTGTGTTTCCACAATTTTCAAATTGTGTTGGAGTGAAACCATGTTGTAGGAGAACATGTTACCTACAACATACCTGTATCTTAGTAATTTTTTTTTATAAATTTCCCTGTTCATATTGCAGAGTTTCAAATTAGAATAAAAAAGGAAAATTAAGTGAAGTAAATATGATATTAATATTCAAAAAGCATATACAAAATAATTCATATTTATATATACAGTAAAATTTTGATCTAACATTTTCCAAGGGGACGGCAAAAAAAAAACTTTAGATTGAGGAAAACGTTAGATCAAGAAACGGCAAAATAAAAAAAGACGTACATATATAGGTAACGCGGACCTGCAAAATTTTGCAATGTGAGGAGACTACTAGTGAAATTTACAACCAAAAAAGTAGAAAATGTGCGGGTTATTGGCTGTAAGCCATATGCATTGCGAC
>WUQG02416527.1:0-15640 GCA_011317285.2 Androctonus mauritanicus | reverse complement strand
CCCTCCGGAGACTTCATTAAAATAGGTATACAAAACTTTTAGATAACTTTCTCATCAGATTGACACCATTGGGAATTAGTGTCCTCTTATCAGTTCTATTACCAACAGAATTTTCTTTTGAGGAACTGAAGCTAATTATCTTTCTTTTCTTCTTCATCCCATATTCGGATATGATAATATGTCGCTATTACATTGAGTTTTATTACGTGTAAATGGTTCGAGATAAAGGCATTGTATATAAGGATAATCTACTTATTCTATTATCTGAGTCTATTGGATTGACATATTTTTTTTGGCATGAGAGAATGAATAAGCTTATAGAAAATTTAACGCATTTATTGTCTTTAGCAATTATTCTCGGCTAAATAATTATATTATCCGATGTTTCCTGCATTTTGAATCACGAACTATTACATTTCCTAAATATTTGGCTTACAAAACCTACTAATATATATATAATAGAACGATAGAATTTAGTGGCATGTCTTTGTTAAAATTATAAAAGAGGAAACAGTATTAATTATTTTATTTTTATGTAATTTAAATAAGGATAACTTATCTCTAATCAACTTTCTTACACAATTTTCAATGTTGTCATTAATATATAATTATGCAGAAAATTTCTGCATAAAATTTAAAAATTTTTGAAGAGATTCTTGTCTATTGAATAGATTTATTTAAAATAGAAAAAGGAAGTCGAATACAAAGAAAGTTTATTGATATTGAAACTAAAGTGTCGATTGATTTAGTATCACATTTGAAACTAAAATAACTTTCTACCCTCTTTTGTATTCGTTATCAAAATTCGCAATTCTTTCGTGGAGTTGATGCATCGAGACAGCAACAATAGCTGCAGCAATAGAAGCGCCAGTTGTTTGTTATGAAAGGATTACTTAAGCATATCTGCTTTAATATATATTTTTTCTAAAAATAAGATCTCGAAATATATATATATATATATTTAAATAAATTTATTATATATATATATGCTTTTATTAATTTTATATTGTAAGGTTTCTATCTTTCCAGTTGAATAAATTTCGATAAATTTTGTTTTGGCTTCTCAAAATCAATATAGCTACCTATATACTGAGTAAGTTATAAATATTGTATATAATCTTTCTCAAAGATTGTATAATAGAAAAACTTATAGAAAAAAATACCTTCTATATTTGCTGCGAGGACGTCATTTTGAAACTTTTATAGATGATTCCTTAAAATGGAGCCGACATGTGAACTTTAATTATAATAAAAATCCAAAAAAAAGACATTCACGTGATACCCTTTACCTAAGATCACGTAACGCTACCTGACAACGTCATTTCCGGAGAATGATTATTCTGTCACTTCTTATAACGTTAGATTAGTTCAGTAATGCGCTCTCATTTATCAATTAATTAACTTTGTATCTAAGACAAAGGAAAGTTAACTGCTATTACGAGTTAGGTTTAAATATTAGATCATTTTTCTCTTCTTAAATCTCACACATTAGTAAACAAATTCCTAGCAATTTGTGCAATTCATAAATGATTATACAGTAATAACAAGAACGTAAAGATTATACATTAACAACAAATAAAAATTAATGCTTGGAAACAAAGAAGTTTGTGTAACTTATATGATCGTCTTACAGATCCATTAGATTATATATATATATTTAAACAAAAATATATATACTATGTCATTTGTTATCTAGTGACAACTTCAGAAATTCAAATTCATCTCATAGAAATGATAATGGTTTTAGAACGTTTTTCGAATTTAAAAAAAAGTTCGAAACTTGGGGGAAGAAACAGATTGAGTAAATTTTATAATAGATAAAGTTCTAAACTGATAAAATCGTTATAAAAGTTTTCTTAATAAAAAATAAATACATAAAGTAATTTTATATGCATTTACAGAATTAAATAAGTGGATTTAATCTTATCGCTTATCTTGACAATGGAGTCGATAATTATTAAAATAAGAGAACAAAACAATTTTGAAAAACATAGTTTTCAATTAGCATTACAGTATTCCTTATTATAGATAAGGGTGTGTCTGTTAGAAAGAAAGAAAAAAAACTTCTGAAGAACACACCCTACAGTTTTTTCTTTATTAATAGATTGATGTTATTATTATTATTTTGGTGCCTTCTCTTCTTTTAAAAGAGGGAAACATTGTATTTTTTTTTTCTATTTTTTATACGTTTCTTACATTGATTACCTCTTTTATTTCCCAAGCGAATAAATAAAGCTATTGGGTAGGTGGATAGCGAAGCTCTTTCGATGCATGATAGATAGCTCACGAACAGAAACTATTCTCCAGAGTATCAACTGGATCACGTGATTTGCCGAATAGGGTGGAGTTACTTCCTTCTCTAGGTCGGTGACACCAAAAAGCTTATTAAAAGACTGAGAAATAAGTTTGTTTCTTCGATATTTGGATCCGTTTCGTGGAGCGGGATTTACGGGAATTCTTTCCAAACAGGGATGGATAAAAACGAGTAAAAGAGAGAACTTTCGAATGTTTCTCACTCTCTAAAATATCAGCATTGGTTTAATAATTCACTCGCATAAAGAGCCTTTCACTATACTTTATCCATGGTATATAATTAAAGTTTTTAATTGTAAAAACTTAAAATGAGACTTACATATTAAAAAAAATCTTTTAAGAATTTTTTAACATAAAGTAGAAAGTTGTATAAATTTTATTTTTTTTTTATTTTCTAGTAGAGTTTACATAAAAATATAATAATAAATTATTAAAACATGTGTTGCCATTTATTCTTATGTAAGAATTACACGAGTAGAAACTAATCTATTTCCTTTTTAAAATTTGTCGTAATTTAAAAATTTTAATTAAAGCAATTTTATTGGTTAATTGATTTACTAACGCTTACTCCACCTGTTGGAGTAAGGAAGATTTATACAGAAATAGTAACAATAGTTTTAAAATTTTCCTTTTCGGTTATATATCCGATCGTTACGTTAAAACTATACATATTTTGTACTTCGTTGTTAATAAGATGAACGAAAGAAACGTATAAAGTATACACTACACTCACCTGTTCCATATACTTTAGTTGAGAAGGCGACGACGAGGAAAATTAATAGAAAAATTGGCGAAATGCTCATGATCAATTCACTGAGTCAGAATCGTTGACTATCTTCTTAGAAACAGTTGGGTTGCTTTACCGCTCGCACCACACGTGCTGTCTTGCTTGATAACCGTATTTCTTCTCATTGGTCTACCGAATGTCACGTGACACTGTGACTTATTGATTGGGGGATATTTTTCTATTCCGAGTCTTCTCTTAAGAGGAACAGAGGTGCAAGTTACTTTATTAATCGACTAGTATCAAGAAATGTTTCTTATAGGTCTAAAATACAAAAATATGATCGATTTTTGTTTATAAAACATCTTAATTTGATAACAAATAAAATATATAATATTCTGCCTTGTGTGCAAGTTACAATTTTTGAAAGTTGCAGAATTATTGTTTATATATAAATGTGTATATTTTTAGAACGAGTGTTATGCACACATAAAAAATAAAAATAGATATTTATTGTATTTTTATATATACCCATATATATGAACACAATAAACACACGCACACAATATTTCTGCAATTTTCAAAAATTATTGTGTGTGTGTGTGTGTGTGTGTGTGTGTGTGTATGTGTAAAACAGTTAAAACACAATAAACATCTATTTTTATCTTTTATGTGTGCATAACATCGTTCTAAAAATGAAACATCTCATTTTTAATTCAAATTTAGGAAATTATTTATTTTTGTTCCCACAAAAATGTTTTCTCTTAGTATATTTATTAAATTATTAATTCTTTTTTTCTCTAATAAAATGCTACTTAAGCTGTAAATTGTTTTCTACTCGAGAGATTTTAAATATAAAACAGTAAAAGGATTTTCTTCGCGTTTTTAGAGAAAAATTCCTGTTTCACTATGTTTTTTTATTTTTATTTTTTATGCTGTAAAAGGGAAAAAGTATAGAACTATATATTTTTTTTATTATTGTTATTATTTTACCTGCAATTTTATTTTTTTTTTACAAAAAAGTAAAGAAAAAAATATATTGTGCTGATTTAGCTACAGAGATATCGACATCGCTTCTACTTGCTATTTTCTGTGGAAGAATTAAGCTATTTAGTCGGATAAAATAAAATAATAAAAAATAAAAATAAAAAACTGACTTTTCGTTTACTTCGAGAATCATTCTTTTGCATTAAAATGTCTCAAAACAACGATATATATAGCTTTTAAACAAGGAAATAGTTTTATAGGATTTTTGTATTTTTATCCGTGTTATATTTAAGAGATTGATTTGTTCTATTGATAAGAAGGATCGAAATTGTAAGATAAATGACGAAACTATTAATGATAAAATATAACTTCTTAAACACGTCGTTTTATCTATTAATGATATATCGATTGGTTAAGTGATACATTATCTAAAACTTCATAAATAAAGAATCTTGTTTATGATAAACTGAATATCTAATTAACTGATCGATCGTAGTTCATTAAAAATCCATACAATTTAAAAAATGATATATATATGCTTTAAGTAAAAAAAAAAAAAAAATTATATTCGTAGATTAAAATTGAATATAAATCTGGTATATTTCTATAAAAATATTTTCAAATGCATTTTTCTATTTTTGAATAACTTAACCGATTTTTTTTTATCGTAGAAAAACATAAACATATCGTAGCATATATATATATATATATATTATTTTTTAAAATATAAGATTTGTTATAAAATTCTTTATGCATTTGTTTTATTTTAAATCATCAGCTTCAGTTGATAAATTGGAAAAATTGACGTTTATTTAGAAACTGTTATCTCGTCCAAACAAAGCTGTACTCGAGAAAATAATTAGATAAAAATCTCAATTTTATTGAAATTTTTATTAAAATAAATCATTAAAATGAATGAAAGATATAAAGTACGCAGATGTACATTCTACTATCTTATATAGAATATGTTTGCTAGTATAGATAAATATCTTATTTATTGTTTGCTAAACCGATAAACATATTACACATATGTGAAATAATAATGAAGTTAAACATTAATCATAAGAAATTAGAACAAATTCTGTGGTAAATGGCATCGAGAATTCTTCGCCAAGAAAGATTTAAAGTTTAATTTTTGAATTACCTATAATTAACAACTTTTCCGTCTTTAAATAAATGAAGTTTATTAATTATAAACCTCTAGTCATTTTTAATGCACATCACACCAAAATTTTCAGAAAGTTGTCTGTGATTTTAAAGCATACATACATATATGCATTTTTTCTTATAAGTTAGTAATTTTAAAATCGCTATTAATTAAAAATAAGGAGGATAAAAAAAAAAAGAACTCGAAAAATTTGAGCAAGGTTTAATTGCTATAATTAAAAGATTAATTTTCTATTTTTAATCATTTAGATAAGTCCGTTAGCTTTCCTTTCAAAATTATTAGAAGTTATCAAAATTTTTTAATTTTTTTTTATTTGCGTTAAATTTGAATGCAAGAATTAATAAAATCGCTTAAGAGAATCTATTAAAAATGACATATTTTGCGAAACTAGTTATTAAGAGCTGTAAATCAGATAAAGAGATAGTTGCCCCTGCAAATGCCTCTTTGCCCGAAGACAGACCATTATAAGGAGAATACAGAATTACAGAAAACGATTTCTCGTAACAATTCATTATCATAATTGTAAGATAATAAGTTTAAATGTTAACTTTGTCTTGTTTGGCACATTTCTACAACGAATTATTATCGATATTTCCTTCGGTCATTTATATATTTGCATTTTGTTCGAATTTACCCTAAATATACAAAACAATAAATGGAATTTTTTTTTTTTTTTTTTATATGCTTAAAATAGATGACCTCGTTTTCTGTTTTGTTTAGGTTCCTATACATTTTTTATTACATTTTAAATGTATGCATAAGCTTTTAAAGATTCACAATTATCACCTAAGGACGTATTAATGAATATTAAACGCATTATTTTATTATCTATAAGTCTGGATTTTATTCTAGAATATATCTTTACCAGAAAACATTATCTTACCTAGTAAATTAAACCAAATTACGCTATTTGGTATTAATGGAGTTATGAATAATGATGATAATTCGCAAAATTTGTTATTAGGGAAAGTAAATCTCTCACTTTTCGCTACATTTAGTGTGACATATTATTAAAATCACTCTTTTGGAACCAAGGTTTTGATTATTACAACTATTTACAACCGAATACATATATAAGTAATTTTTATTTTTATTTATCAAAGTAATAAATTGAATATAAGAGATGTTAACATTATTTATTAGAGTAATAAAATAATAAAAATCGTTTAATATACTTTCGGTTATTATTATTTTGTCGATTAGAGCAGTATCTTTTTCATAAACATTATTTTTTATTATTCTACATTATTTTGCCAAAATAATAAAAAATGATGTAATAATAGTGTATGACGTAACAATCAATTGTAATGAAACAGTGAATTTGGCATAAGAATTGTTTAAATAAATATGACGTAATAACGATATTATTACGCAACAATGAAATAAAAATAGATTAGAACGCGAATTTTATAAGATAATTTATTTTATAATTAATTGAAAAAAAAAATGTTTAAATATTTCGTTATTATAATTTGTTGAATTTATACGGCGATTTCTGTTTTTTAAACATCTTTAAATACATATATGAGGCATAACTTTAAAAATTTTACTCAATAACTACTTTCGTGAAAATTCTAACATATAAATATTCATTTGGGATTAGTGGGGAGCATTAGATTCTTTTTTAAAAGTGCTAAATTATAATATATAGTTTTTATCCTGACAGAAAATAGTTTTAAATCCGTGTAATGTTTGGAAAATGCGGACTACTGACGTTATCAATAAATTTACAAGCATTTACAAAATTCAGTAGGGATTAGAATCAATTAATATTACACCGTTTACATAGCAGTTAAGGTATCAAATGATAGAAGAGAATAACCTACTACTTTTTTTTCTTTTTAAATATATTTTGATAATCCATCCTTAAGCTTTATTATCTATAAAAATGCGAAGAATTCTCTTAATAAATCTTGCAAATCTCTAATGAAGAGAAAGTTGTTTAACAGACGAAAAACAAAATGTGTAAAGAATAAAATTCATATTTTTATTATTCGCGTTCTTTTTTTTTGAAAAGGAAAATTAATCTTAGCAAATAATTAATTTTAAAAATTCATATTTTAATTTTTAACGATCTTTTCAGTTAAAAATTAAAATTAAAAAAAGTTATATAACAAATGGTAATTTATTTTATGATGATAAAATGAAAGATTCTTTTTAAATATTTTATGATGTTTTACTTTAGTAAAAATTTTCTTTTAGTTTATCACAAAAAAAATTATTCTAATAATTTATTAAGAAGTATTTAATTTTTATAAACAAAATAATTTGAAGCGTATAAAAATTTTAACACTACCAAATTTATACCCTTTTAAAATAAAATGCTATTTTTGAACATTTATTTACTCATGCTGAAATTTATGCTAATTTGCGCTTCAAAGCAATTTATTTAATATTATTTTAAAAAATAATTTAATACATTTTATGATTCGAATATTATATATATATATCAGAAAATTTTTGTTTCAATACTGTATATTAAAACATGCTAAAACATGTTATAATGTGTGAAACATGTTTGGACATGTCGTAACATTAATTAACGTTCCAAACTGTTAGAGTTAAGACTATAAAGTTCACTTTATTGATTATTATCCTTGAAAAAGTATCATTATCTCATATAATGATAATTTTTGGCATAATTTTATTTAAGTTTATTAATGTTCCGATGATGTACTGTATTAATTTATCTATACACATTTTTTAATTAGGTTGGCAATAAATTCAGATTAATTATACTTAATAACAATATATATAATCATTTATTGATGTTGATAACAAATTTAAATGCTGTACTACTAGCTAATATTGTATTTAATTAAAAATAATAATAATAATAATAATAATAATAATGATTTTATTATTTAAAACTTGAAAATAAATTTTCACTAACGCAACACATTCAGATTAGAAACGTGAGAAAAAATTAATTAAAAAAAAATATTTTTTGAAATTCTAAATGTATTGATAAATCGTATTTAAAGAATTATTCTCTTTTAATGATAATTTTTAAGCGTTTACATAAATTCTTTGTATAAAATAATTATAATTATATCTGAAACTGTAATAAATTAAGATAATAGGGCAATTGTAAGATAATTATAGTGCAATTAGATAAAGTTTAAATTATTCAGAGAGAAGGATATCCTCAATTTAACTAAAAGATTCACGACTTGAATTAAGTAAAGGATATTCTAGTAAACTTCAGAAATTATAATCTAATAAAAGTGTAAAGTTTCGCAGATTTTTTTTAATCTTTTAATTTAATTGTTTTTAATAAAACATTTAGATTGCAGATTTAAAAACTTGATTTATTTTTTAGATATTTTAAAAGAAAAGTATTGTCGAGATGTCTAGATCATTTTTATGGAAGCTTTCTTTATATGTCGTCTTTCTAACTGAGATAAGCTTGGAGTTTCAGTAATGTTAAGTGGATCGATGTCAAAAATAACTCTGTTTTTCCAAAATAAGATAAATGAACCGAATTGTTTTAGGATTATCGAGAGTTTAGGAAGTTTTTATAATTATTTAATCAAAAATCAAAATTTCATATATATATATGTACGTTTAATATTGCTAAAATATTATAAAATAAATAATTTTACCAAAATACAATTGACAGGGTTACAAAATTTCAATTAAAAAAGATCTTTAAAAACTTTCTATATAATTTTTAAAGATGTCTTTTGGAAAAGAATGCGAACGAAGTCATTTAATTTTCATTCTGTATGTCATCTAGTGATTTAAAATTCAAATTAACCATTGAAAGAATGTTTAGAATAAACTCCAAAAGTTATTGCAGTATTTTGTGATTTTTTTCCCAGGAGATAGTTCTATAAATTATAGATTAATTTTCATCTGTTCGAATTTATTTTTAGTTTTGATAAGTATTTTTAAGAGATGTTTTTTGTTAAAAATGTGTATAAATCTGTTAAATTCTGTGAATTTACAAACACATTAGAAATTAAGATAATTACAGTATTATCTTGTTCTTAACGTAGATATGCATATAAATTTAAACAAGATTTATCACAAAATCTTAGGAAAGTTTATTTTCATTACATAAATTTCATTAGTAAATGCTAATTTTGCAATTGTTTTCAAATATTGTTTAAAATTTTGATATTACAGATCAAATTTAAGATTAAAGACTGCCTTCGAGAAAAATATTCTGCGTAGAAACAGCTAGAAGGAATTTTTGTTCCACGACAAGGCTTGTCAAAAGCACATGGAAAGAGTTAATGCTATGTTATAAAAAAAAAAAAAAGTGCCAGGAAAACTCTTAGCCGAGATCGAGTTTCTGCTCCGATTCTGGAAGTAGATATCAAGAAGTGAAACAAGATGCCATAGGTGAAAGTTATTATTGATGAACGTCTTATATATAATCAGTTTGGCAGTGATGCAGAGAAATGAAGGAAATGGTTATTTAATTTAGTTGTTATTCTAGTACTGTATTATTATTTTTCCGTGATTTAAATGTTAGTATTTTTTATTATTAAACTTCGCATAAATACACATTACCCAAATGAATTAATTACTTACTTTGAAATAAGTTTCAACTAGGTGCTATTTAATTTTACTGCAAGAAAAAATTCTCAAATATAGCTTGGAAACTGACGATTTTATTGGCAATTAATTGATATAAAAATGTGTTTATAAGCTATTTACATAAAATAGCACCACAAAAATACCTAATAAAATAAATTACATGTTACAGTACTAACATTTATTATCGAACTATTTATATTCAGTTTTAGATTTAAAAATATTTTATCTTTACATAATTGGAAATGGTGTTTCAAATATTGAATATTATTTTATAATAAAAACAGATTAACATAAACAATTCATCATCACAATTTATTTAACACAGTTTATTTTTAAATTTAAAATAAATCTTAACCTTCAGTATTCCCCCCTACAATACCCGTATAAGTTTAAATACAGTACAAAATTTTGTTGTAATATTTGTTGCTTCTTTTTTTATTTATGATTACTGTATGCAAACTGTACTAATTTATGGGATATCTTTAAAACTCCAAGATTAGTTTAAAGTTTAAACTAAACTCGAAAGGCTTGATTAAACAGTGTTTATAATAAACGTGTATGCCATTCAAGCTTGCACATGTAATACGATATTTACTAAATATTGTTTGAGTTATAATTACAGATCTCTTTTATGTGCAATGTAACCTTATACGATAAATAATGTTCCCTTTTCTAGTTTTCTATCAATAGACAAGACAAATAGTTATTATCTTTCCAGTCTTTCTACAGTCTTCCATCAGTCGCATGGAAATTCTTATTTCTCATGAACAGATTTAGTTTTATAATAATATTTAATTTTAGAATTTTATTTATAAATTTAGCTGTCTATTTGAAGCAATCAATACAAAAAAAAAATTAATAAAAATATTAAGAAAAATGTTATATACTGTAATTGTTTTACAGTATATTATTAATGGAATTACAATATATTTAAACAAGACATAATTACATTATTTTATCTAAGAGAAACAAGAATACACTGGCAACGATTGTTTGTAAATATTTGGTTAAAACTAACGTAGAAATCATAGATTTTTCCTAGTTATAAATATAGAATAAATTATATAACTTGTATATATATAATAATATAAGCATTTAATGTGAGTTATGAAATTTAATTATTTATTTCATTATTCTAAACGATATAATTTGAATACTTTCGTTGTTCATGATGACAAAACTTTTATAATTTGGTTATCTTTTTATTAGATGAAAGGTATTTCAAAATAGATCTATAATATCTTTCGCACTATCTACGGTACTATCAAGATAAGTACAGCATGTGAAGAGAGATTAAACGGTTGCAAGACAAGTCAGAACGTTTCATTTATAAGGTTAAAGGGAATGGAAAAATCAATCTCTTCATATTCGTTTTTTAAGAAATAATGAAGATGTCTTATTACTTTTTATATTATAGTTTATATAACCAATATTTTAGCATAGTAATATATATATATAGTGTACATCATATTTGATATATATATCATTAATAAAGAGAATATATTTGAAAAGTAAACAAAATAAAATCATTGATTAAAAACTAAATATTTTTTTATTTTATGGAATAAAATATGTATTATATTTGATTCATTTTTCTGTTCAATTTTCATTTTCGTTGAAATTAATCTCATCTATTAGCCATCAAATAAAGAAAAAAACATTTAATTTTTAATCAAGAATTTTATTTTGCTTATTTTTTAAAATATATTCTCTTTATAAAAAAGATAGATTAAATACTACTGTATTAATTGATCAATAAATTCCAATCAAATTTAATTTTTTCTATATAAATTATCAAATTAATAAAGACTAGCGAAATATGCCTATCAAAAATGATAGGTAGAATTAAAAAAAAAAAATAAATAAAATTCTTATACATCTCTTATCGAGTATTCTTTTGGATTGTATCTCTTAATATAAAGAAAATGAGAATAAAACAATCTACACATATTCAAATATACTGTACTATTAAGTGAAATATGATATCAAATCTTTCATTATAATACTTGAAAAAATAAACATACATCAAACTTTTAAAAATAATTTATTAAAATGTTACAAATTTTTGGAAATTAATCCAAAATTTAAAGATATATAATATTTTTATAAATATTATTTCATTTTTCAATGAATAATTGGTTCTCATGAATATATTTTATACTGAAATCCAAAATAGACTGCTCTACTGGGGATCAGATGGCTGCGTGGTAAAGCATTCGCTTATCATCTTCCGGGTTCAATTCCGGAACCCAAACCTCCAGTTTTTCAGAAAAATTCTTCCAGTTGACTCTATCATGCGTATAGGCTAGCCTGTGATGGGTCTAAAAGTGGTCATCGAACAAATAAAGTATATTCTATATATGATGTGGCGGTTTAATTAAAACTAACCTAACTCCCGTCGCCGGATTGGATACATGTAAACTCTTTGGCTTTCCATTCTAGAGAACCCGGGTTCGATTCTCGGATCCCATCCCTTGGGAATTTATTTCATAGTATCCAGGACCAGTCCATCGATCCCTATCTTCTATAATCCGGCTGATTCTTCTACAAGGATATGTAGCCTATAGTAAGGTTATTATAATAACCTGCAGAAAGATCAGCCGGAACTGGAAAGTGGCGTCATCTGCTGATAAAAAAATTTAACCTAATCTCTGATAGCAGCTTATTATAGTAGTTCAATGAGTTCAAACTGTATATTATCTTTTACCACAAATAATTTATTTTTCTTTTCGTGATTCTATTTTACCGAACAGGAAAGAAAAAATATATATTTTATATCGGATATTTTTGCTCATATTAGAGCAAAAATATCCGAAAAAGTTACTTATAGAAAATCAACAAACCTTATGATAATATTTTTGTTAGTTTTGGTTATTAACGTTTGTTTAAATCAGCGGTCTCAAACTCGCGGGCCACATGCAACGATGTATGAGTCTCATTTGGTCTCATATACCCTTTATTGCGGCTCGCAAAGCTTTTATTATATTCATAAGAACAAATAAAAGATATTTAGAAAAAAAAATTACAACTGTTTTCATGAAATATTGGAAAGCTCAATTTAAAGTGTTTTTATAAATTCCATCGAAATTCAGTAAACTATAGAATCTTTTAATACAAAATTTCCATTCAAATTTATAAAAACTAATATCATTTGTAAATGATTTTATAATTTTGAGCATAAACTGAAGCATATCATTTTAAGGAAATTAAAATATAAATATTTTAAAATAATCTTTCAAGATATTTATTTTATGTTAAAAATGTTTTTTTTTCCTAGTAAGATATTAATTTTAAATGCGGTTCCTAACTAACCAAAGATATCTAAAGTCCTTTTGAAGAGAACGAATTTGAGAGAGATGATATCGATTTTATAAATTACAGGAATTTCAAAAATTTGATCAACAGCGCAGCCCTGAACACCTGAAAAACTGGAGAATGGGATGTGGAATTCGATTCCGAACTTTCCAGGAAGAAATCTAGCAAAGTGTTTCTCAACCGGTGGTCCGCGGACCATTGATGGTCCGCAGAAAAATTTTAGCGGTCCGTGAACTTCTTTATATTTATTACATAGTTTTACAACCTTTAAATGCATTATTAATCATTTTTTTAATGGCAATAATAATGTATAGTCTACAACTGAGAAAACCGTGCACTTGCTTATCGTACAAAGTCGATGACAATGCATAAATCTAAAAAGAATTAGACCTAAGGTTTCTCCAGAAATTACTGCTTGGGATGACTTTTGAAAAATTTTCTCTCCTCTCCTTCTACTGGAGCATCTTGTGCACGATCTTTACTGAAAAATATACAGTCCTTTTATAGTACTGTCTGAACTTTTTAGGTAATTAGTCCGCGAATTACTAAAAAAAAACTGCACTTTTTTCAATTTGATATGCAACTTTTTGTGTGGTCCGCAATATCAGTTGTGTTGAGAAATACTGCTCTAAAATACTCAGACTATTGACGAGTCAAACTTATTTAAAAAAAAAAAAAAAAATTTCGCTCAGTGCATATTACAAATAATAAATTTCTCCACAAATTTTAATAATTTTTGCCGATTATCATTGATTTCATTCATAATATCAAGTTTTTTAAAATGCAGATATATTTGACATAATATAAAATCTGTAGACAAAACATTCGAGTTGTTTATTAGGATAGTCTCTATTAATCTTTCGTATATAAAAAATTAATTATTTGTTAAAGAGATGCCCCGAATTTCAATGTTTTGTTAACAATTCCTGCTCTATAAATAATCAAAACGAAGGAAAAAAACTAGTAGATATATATTTACGAATATATAATTACTGTACATAAATATATAGAGGCTAAGATAAATTTATTCGATTTTTATTTCATTTAATATTCTTTTTACGAAGTTTTTCTAATGATGATATATATATATCTGAATTGAATTTTCAAACATGACAATAATAAAATCAGATAATATTTATTTTAGTAAAATTTTAAAATTTATTTTTTAAAGTATATATTTTTTAATCCATGGGATTTTTGTTCCCTAGTCAACTGATGACACTTGATTCCAAATTCATAAAAAATATTTTCACCACTGTTATCACCCAAAAAAAAAAAAAATATGCATCACTATATGATATTTACATGGTAAACCTTTCCTATATTATATACTATAATATAGGAAAGGTGGGTATAGTTGTAACATTTTTATAATTTTTTTACTCTGTTCCTTCTCGGTGATTATATATAAAGCAAAAAATATTACTGTTCAGTAGGCCCACTCGTCAGTTAATAGAGATACAGAATCACCCTAATCACCCATAGTAGTTTATAAGCTACAAAGCAAAAACTAAAGCTTGCTGATTATTACAGCCTACCCCATGCACGGATACAGTTGTAACATCAAGTGAGGAAAGTTGCAACAAACCTATACAAAGACAGAAAGTTCAGAGAAAGTGATCTCTCACAAAGATTTTTATTTAAAAAAATTGCAAAGGAAACATTAATGACAAAAACACAGATAGTAAGGACTCAGTGGTTTGGATTAAAACTTATCAATAATGTAGTCCTACATCATCTTTTGTTCTCTTTGATGTGTTTAATGTAAACTCATCAAAGAGAACAAAAAAAAAAAAAAAACTGATATTCTTAATAAATTTGAATATTAAAATTATCTTTTTAAACTGTAAATATCTGAAATTTAATTTTAAATTCTGGAAATTTAATTCAAATAAGAGAATATAAGCAGTCTATTATTGTTTCCACATCTTGCCAATTCTGGATGGAAATCATATCAAGTATTAGATTGATAAAACTGTATGAATTAAAATTTTTAAAGTTAGAAAATATTAACCGAAATTTGTAATGGCGGATCTTTATTTAAAAATTGAGAGAGAATTAAATTTTGGTATCCTTTCAAGTCATTTTAAGTTTAAAAAAATTGTGTGAAAGAATACCTCATGAAAAATTAAAAATAAAATTTAGTTTTTTTTTTGTAGTTTTGCAACAATTTTATATAAAATTTCCTTGAAAGGCTTCATTCAATCCTTATTTAATATATAAAACTGTTAACTTTAAATTTTTAAGAATTAAAAATTTATACAACATATGCGACAATATATTAATATTAATTAATAATTAATAAATAAATTTTTAATAACATTAATTTTTTATAAAATTTTCTAAAAAAATTATTCGTATCCTCGCGCAGCTGAATTCGAATCTAATTAGAACATTTTTTCTTTTATTTAGCTAGTAAGTTGCTATGTAAGTTTTTAAAATTTTTAAGTTTCGATGATTAAATTATATTTATTTTTTATTTTTTTATTAATAGCTTTTATTAAATAAACTGTATTATGAGGTAAATACCTTTGCTTTGTTCTTGATTAACTGTAAAGAAGAATACCATAGCACTATGAGCAAAG